>UELU01077752.1:28836-48413 GCA_900490025.1 Megastigmus dorsalis | reverse complement strand
GCCTTAGATAGCTCAGCGCACTGTGCGCGAAATTTAACCACAGAGTCTCCCTCTGAGGGGAGAGGCGCTAAGCCGTTTGCTGGTTCCAGAGTGAAGGGAGAAAGAGGGGGGGACCATCCAGAGTCGGACGTGTCCATGCTGGGAGTGTTCGGTGGGGAGCCCCCCACCAAGCGAGAAGAGGATCGGGTGTTAACCCTATTAATAATGTTTTAATATATTATACAGTATTGTAATATACTTACCTGTGCGTTGCGACGACACGGTCCTTTAGGAACTGCTCGCAGCCTTGACTGCGATGGATGATCGTACTGCGCTGAGTAGTATTCAAAGGCCTCTTGTACGACGAACGACGATGCTCGACGGTCGGGTCACGAATGTCGAATCTGACTAATTCACCTGACGTTCTTAAGTATAATTCAATTAATCGACTGCTTGTTTACCAAAATCAAAGCAACCACCAACCGCCAAACAAATGTATAACTCAAATCTACCCTCTAAGCAGTATTCAGAACTTAATTACTTAAAACTGATTACTATACGAAATGGCAGAATAATTAATTACTCAAGGCAGCTACAAAATATATACGATTTTCAAAAACTGGATCATTTCAATTTCTTCCAGCGCAATTTATTTCCCAATTCAATTGCGCTCTCCCGCCTAAAGCGCAGTAATTCTTTCCATGCGCGCGCGCGGCAATATCCAACCGCTCAGGGGAGAAATAATCAAATAGCAAAAGTAAAGGGAGTGAAACGGTTGAATTTAGAAATTACCGCGCAATAATTTAACGTGCCGCGACTATAATTGCAACATGCACGCGCGCGACTTCGTGTTGCTGCTCGCGGTATTCTAAAGTATATGTACGATGTATATATATATAGACGCGGTGGCCAGATGCCGGCGGCAGATGGGGTATCGACTTTCGATAACGTTGGGTTATGACTTCTCATAATCTGCCCTCTATATCGCGATTTATCGGCGGGCTAAAATCGTTTTACACTCCAATATGCCGCGCGCGGTCCAAGCCTCGCGGCACTGTATTATTCATTTTTTTCGTCTCTCTCTCTCTCTCTCTCTCTCTTCTAACGAAATACTTGCGTGAGTATACGTTATACGTATATCGTGCATGCACTTTTCTCGGTTCTTTCCATTTATCATTGGCCGCCTTTTTCGGCGGAGGACGCAGAAATTTTAATAAAAATTTGCGGAAAAGGGGTTTGAAGAGCATGTGCAGGGGGGTAATACGCGTGTGCGCTGAACCGATTCTCGCGTTTGAACATTTTTCCGCGGTTGTATGAGCGCGCCTTTAATTATGTACGCGAACGGTCCAATTAAAAGACTTTTTTTCCTGGAGCAGGATTATTTTTTTTTTTTCGATCCGTGCGAGTGAGTTTCGGCGACCCTTTCTATAAAAATAAAAAAAAAAGAAGGGAATCGGTAGCGCAACGTAAAAAAATTTTTAGATTACTTTATTTCGATGCGATTTTTTATAGATGCTGTAGGGTCTTTTTCATTACGGGAATTCTGTTGACTATAGTCGGAGATCGGAGAATTTGAATTATTAAGAGAAATTTTTCCTTATTGAGCAAACTTGAGTGAGCGAATCAAAGTTTAGGCTTGAACTTGGTATCGTACATCGATATTTATTATAAAACATCTTTTATTTTCTCTTTCTGTACAGATGCAATGAAAAAAATTATGTACTACATTCATTTACAATATTGATCTTAATAATTAGGATAAGGTTTTACCATAATAATAATCGAAAATTATGTATAATAATATTAAGTATATCTGATTAATTATTTGCGTTTTAGGGAATTTCAACTATTCATAATTTAACGATTGCATGCTGATCATCAAAGTTACGTGCATCGGTAAAATAAAAAAAAAATAAATAAAAAACTGTATTTTTCGAAAAGTACGCCCTAAAACAAAAGTACGCACGTGAGTTTTTTTAATGAAAGAAAACCGTTAGTAGACAAAACTACAATTTCTCTCTTTTAAGTGCAGACGCGAGAAAATTTAATTAACGTATTTTCCGCTAATGCAACAGTAGGGAAAGAGAAAGATATATACGGAAGAGAGAGAGAGAGAGAGAGAGAGACAGACAGAGAGGGAAATCGAACGTCGACGGAAAGGTTCGACGAGTTGGAACTCGTGACTTATTCACTTACGATCAAAGCGCAGGTGCAGAAGAAGCAGAGCAGCAGCAGAAGCTCTTTGAAAAGCGAGAGAGAGAGAGAGAGACAGAGAGAGGGAGAAGGGAAGAAAATTCTGATCGCTCGAGAACACGAGCGAATGCCACTCGAATTACGCTGAGAGCTTTTTCTGCCACCGCGTGTACATTTGCATGTATAGGCGCAAGGATCTTTCCAAGTTCCTTCATCAATGTATATATTTTATTTTTATAATTTCTCGTTATAAGTATTTGCTATAAGTGCGACTTCCACAAATGACGTTTACCTTTTCGAAGTTTAAAACCCATCATTTGTTCTGTTTACGACTTCAACGTATAAGGAAAAAATGGAAAAATGTTTCTTTTTCTTTGCTAAAAGTATACATATTTAAGTACATATTATAGTAAATTAATTTACTATCGCTGTATGCAAAATTCCTTGAAAATTCCTGCAAAGTTTATAATAAATTTATATTTCTATTTATTTTATGTGAATTCTAAAACATTTTTTGTGTGGTTTGTTGGAAAACCGAAATTTTCCATGCTCTTCAACCGCTTTCGGGGATTGCTGAAGGGCTTCGAAGTGGCACGATTGCGATCGGTAGTATAGTAAAATTTCTTGTAAGATTGCGAAAAACAGTGTAAAATGTATATGCATCCGATGCTGCAGGCACGAGTGATTTTTGCTCTCAGATATTCTCATCTGCGGAATTTCGCAGAAAGCGTAGCGATCGAAAACTGCACTATGCAAGGAACTATACAAGTTTCAAGAATTTTAAAAATAAAATGTATGAAAAAATTTATTGGGTGATCATTATTTATCAAATGCAATCAAATACTTTCAGATATTGTCCAGATTTAGACTTTAGAAAATAATATAATAATCCATTTAAATTTTACTTTATTATAACTTAGCAATTCTTTATGAAAAAATGTCTTTCTATTTTATACCGACACTTTTTAATTAATTGCTGAATGGTGAAAGCGTAGATTTTTATCTGTGTCGAATGCATATTTTGTATTATTTTGAAGCTGCTGTCAAAAATTCAGTGCTCCAGAATTTTATTTTTTGGCAAGCTTGAATTTTTTTAAATGTTATAATCCATAAATGATGATATAAATAATACGCCATATCAGTGACTCGATTCAGTTCATCAATTATTTTTAATATAACATTTCAAATCTTTTTCTACAGTCTAGACTAGTAAATTAAATAAATTAAAAAGTTCTCAGATTAACTTTTATTATTGATAAAATAATAAAACTCATTATTATTTTCAATCGGAACGAAATCCATAGTTTCATCTTCTAAATAATCACATAAATTCTCTATTCCACGCATCGGCGTCATCAGCGGATCCACAAATACACCCGTTAAAGGAAAACAAACGTACGTACACTCTATCCGCAACACCGACGCAAATGAATATTCAGTAGCATACGAGTGTTTTCGCCTACTACACAAATTTGTAGGTCGCCATTACGCCTCCGCGCCTCGGGATTCAGGCGCGCACAACATATACACACGAGCGCGGCGCTCCGCGAAGAAAGTGGTTTTGCGGTCGCAACGGCAGTAGCAAAGCCGAGCAAGCTCGTGCCTCATCGACGTCGAGTTTTTATTATCCTATATTTGCGAGCGAGAGATGACGTCCTTTCTCGCTGTATATATATAAACTCGTATACGAATATACAGTTTCTGAGAACCGGATATCATTTGGGTTATATGGCGTTGTATGAATATATATATGTAGGCAAGAGCCAAAATTTCTCTCCTGACCGACTAATCGCGAAACCCGATTCCGCGCGAGGGCTATTATTTTCGGAAATCGTGGCGAGAGGATCTAACGACCGTAAACTATATTGATCTTTATATGTTTGTATTGCCGCTCGATTATCGAATATAGATATTCTGAATTATTGCATTTATGCTTATTATATTTACGTTGATCACATAGGTGGTGTAATTGGCACTTTGGCGAGGAGTGTACATATAAGCCCATAATGCGTTTGATCTTGTTCGTTAACAATCCGTTAATTAAATGACGTGTTGGTGGTTTGATTTGATGTTTGACAAGAAAATTTAGCTGAAAATTGATCCACAAATAGTTTCGTTTGAATTTTGATAGAACTGAAATCTTGTACCAGATCGTTGGTAAGAATAGTCTTGCACGATTTCTTCATTATGTATGAGCACATGCTTCAATTAATTTGTCCAAGAAGATCTAAGCGCATGAGTTTGCAGAGAGTTGTAAGGTCATTGATCGAGGGGAAGTATAAATATTTAAAAAAGCTATATATATTTTATTAGAAAGTTGAAAGCTGCTGCGATGTGATATAGCCTATATTAAAAATAGAACTCTGAACTTTTTAGCGCTTCAAGAATTCATGAAGCCAAATCGAACGCAGATGAAGTTTTATGAAGTTCATGCACTAGTCACCAGGAGATTTATTCTAAATAAATAACAGGATCAACGTGCCTTTTACTTTACGATTCAGCGCATCAATTTAAAGTTTTTGGGGGATCCGATAATTAGTTCATTCGAATTTACAAGGGGAACCCTACACGAAAAATAATTTAGACTTTATTTAACGTTTTCTTAACTGTCTAAACCACCGGCTTACTAAAAGACAAAAGTACTTCTAAAAAAATGAAGTATCTATATGTTCATAAATTTAAATACTCTGTTTTTTAAAAATGTAGTAAATACCTTTTTTAACGAAAGAAGAACAAACTTGGATAAATCTTTTGTTTAGGTACGACTGACAGTTTGGCGACATTAAAATTAACTTGAGAAAAAGAATGTTGAAGGTACCTAAAAAAAAGAAAGATTCTTCTATAGGAGTCCGGGAAACTGATTTTGATGAAGCTTTCCAGAGACATTCTTTGATCGAAAATATGAGATACGTGTATCAAAATACATCAGAAATCATGGTTGTCTTAAAACTTTTATTGCAAGACCAATATACGAGCCAATATATATCGTAATGAACATTATAAAAGATATCAGAAGAATAGGTAATAGGCTTTCATTTGCATTTTTAAAAAAGTTGTTGGCACCTTTTGTTCAAAAGTTATAAACGATCGAACATCCAGTTAATTTTGGATGCATTATTCAACTGAAATAAACGCTACAATTTAAGACCCAATAATTAAATTAAATTTCGATCGCTCACATCTTTTAAATTAAAATTGCTAATAACTCGTTCTAAAATGCAAATGAAACTTTATTATCTATACTTTTAATATCTTTGTAACTGATAACTGAAATAAACGCTAAAATTTATGACCCAATAATTAACTTAAATTTCGATCGCTGATATCTTTTGAATTAAAATTGCTAATAACTCGTTCAAAAATGCAAATGAAAGCATATTATCTATACTTTTGATATATATTATGTAATATTTCCTACAATAATGTTGGCCTTACAATAAAGATTTTAATAAAACCATGATTTCTCACGTATTTTGATGAAATGGGCATTAGCTCGGGCCCCAGGGTTCATTTGACTAAATTTAGATACACATATCTCATATTTTCGATCAAAGAAAAACGGACTACTTGGGTTCCCCTTGTTAGTACAAATAAATGTTTTACAATCAAATGTTTTCACCTCCATAATATTATGAAATATTTTTAAATGCACAAAAATTGTACATTTTTATGGGGTACACAGAACTTGGCAAACGAAAAAATTTTAATCTCATGCGCGCGGATTTGCGTTGTCACGCGCTCGCTTTTGTTGATGTTCTCTCTCTCATTTCCCCAGTCCCCTCCTCACGCGAAGTTGGATTGTGTGTATACGGTTCAAGAATTTGGTCGCTAGAGGCGGTAGCTCGCGGAGAGTATAGGACTTGCCACTTGGTGCAGGTCCGTCTTATGTGCTCATCGGTGAGATGTCAATCTCCCTATTATCTCTGTCATGCGACGCATCGCCATCTTACATATTTTGTATGTTTATGCTTGAAGTGCGGGCCGAACGCTGCATTCAATACTTGCGTCCAAGCTATAAAAGATTACACTTCTCAAAAATACTTGAACAAGTAAATATTATGCATAATTTTTTTGATAATACATTAATAGAAAATAGTGTAATTTAGTTTGAAGATTATAAGACCAAGAGAGGTACATTCAATTTATTATTTTCAAGAAATTGTCAGTCATGTAAAAGACAATAAAAATATTAATTTTCATTTTAGATCAAGAAGATCAATAAGATATTGTTCTACTTCCATTTGCTCAATGCCCAAGAAAACGGACTTAAATTGCGTCTGAGGAAATATATAAAAAATTTTACCAAACCATCAAAATTATCTGTTAAAGAAAGTCGAGATACCTTCATCTTAGAAGTGATGATAAAGTAAATTTTTAAATAAAAATATGCTTAACTTCGTTGGTTCTTTAGGAAAAGTTTTTACTACGAGATTCGAGAGAAAATATAAAGATTGTGAAAGAATATCAGGTTCAATTACGTGTTGATTAAATATTAATAGAACAGCTGCACGGTATCAAACGATACAGAATCATAAATTCATAAACATAAGTACGATAACAACCCACCTTTTATAGATGGAAAACAAAAGTAGATGTACCATTATACCAATCACTTTTATCAATAACTATGATAAGTACAAATTGCCTACGTTGTTATAAAAAACGGTCGCTCTGAAAACAAATACTTATAATGAACATTCTTATATGAAACAATTAATACAAGACAATTTAAATATTGTATTGCTTAAGGTGAAGCTGTACTTAAATTATTCAAGTCTACGTTTCAGGGATTATCAAAATCACTTCGTAATTTATAAAAAAAGATAGAAAATGAAATATGTTTGGTGTAAAATATTAAGGTTAGGTAACATTTTCCTCCAATATTGTAGCAATTTAGATGTATATGCCTTTAGTAAATACATCATACACACAACCGTATTCCAGCTAGACCTTTATTTATAGCTATTTTCGCTTCCTACACACGCACACTATACTCCGTTATCTTCTCCTTTGCGTAATCCAATCGCGAATCTTATTTTTCAAATAAAAATATTGTCGTAGGAATACGGTTATGTGTCTGGTGTATTTCTTAGAGATACGTGTCCAAATTCCTATGATATTAGAGAAAAGTATCACCTAATCTTAAAATTTCACTTATACTTAATTCTTCTAAAGGTCAGCTGCACAAAATATATTTCATTTCCTATCATTTCCCAAATTATGAAGTGATTTTAAGAATTCTTGAAAACAAGAATTGAATAATCAGAATATCGATAAGGTAGGTAGCGTTTTCAAGTATGGCATTCCCTGAAACAAAAGCGAAACCCCACGCTCTAATGAATATTTATGCACAATAAGAATACATACATTCGCACCACCGAAATAAAGTAGCATGAGCAATAAACCTAAGGGTCACAAGGTAAAGGGTCCAGGTACAAAGGTAGATCTACCTGGATATATGTTTATTTAGAAATGTTTGTTTCAACGTTGAGTGAGAGAGAGACGGAGTGAGAGACAGTGGTGGGAGTACCAAAGTATAAATCATACGACAAGAACAATTAGGAGAGGGAAATCGACGCAGATGGCCACCGCTACCCCAGGTTTTTCTCCTTCTTTAGTCTTAGTTGCATTGAGCAGTCTGTCAAAGGCCACCGAGCCTAACAGTAAAATTATTTAGCCGGGCCAGAGAGCCGAAGATAGTTTTATACAGAACATATTAGATACATACATGTACTATAAATATTTATAAAAAAGGGATTGTATATATAAAGAAACACAGTTAGAGAAAGCATTTAAAAATAGACGATATCATAGAAACAGTTATACAATTATACCAAAAAGACAATAGCGAGAACTTTATAGAAATATTGTGTTACCCAGCCATATAAAGGAAACAAAAAAGGAATCCGCAAATTCATGCGTCTACAATCATAACAACTGGTGAGAATTTTATACTTATTTAAAGTAATTTTCCTACTTATTCATACTTTTAAACTGCAAGCCTCATATAAAAGAAACGATTGCTGAAAGCTGGATGGGTCCATTTGGGACGTTTTCTTCAACAATACCACAACCTCAAATAATAAATATTAAAAATATTTCAACGGCACGTCCGTGTAGGCTTTCACACACGTGCAATTCCGAATGAACGTACTTTTAAACGTCTCGAACGTTGCACACAAATGTTCAGCGAGTTAGACTAGTTCTAACTTTGCGTAACTAGGCAACCGTCGCTAAGCAACGGCAGTGACGTCACACCGCTATCTTTCGCCACTGGAGGTCCCTGCATAAAGTCTTCGCATATGTCAAGCAATACTGCACAAGTAACTAGTAAGTACAGTGCACAAGGAGGAACAAGTTGCTGTACGCCGCTTTGCCACGCTGTGCCTATGACTGGTATCCCTAACCTAGAATAGCTTAATATAAACTTTGCGCTTGTATAGTAGAAGTGTAACAGTATTAAAGTTAAATAAGTTATCAATTGGCAATACATTTAGATGTAAGTATTTAATAGGAAATCTTAATATTATTTTTAATACATAATAGTAATATAATGAAATGGAAACATTAAATAAATACGATTTCAGGTAAAAATAATATTTATCGCATACTAACCTAAAAATCGCACGTTCGCCGCTTTTTTTCTGGTCTCGTATGAGACTTGTGTGTAAGGTGATTATTTACTAAATGAGAGGTTTTCACACGAGCGAAGCGAGTACACCAGTGTCATAATAATATACTATTGTGAATCTGAAAATTTTATATAATTGGTTTTTGCAACTTCAAGCTTCAGCTGTTGAATATTTTAAAGCATGGCAGCATAATAATCCTAAATGGTGGATAAATAGAAAATAGAAAGCCGTACACATGACATGATATGAACATCTTGCTACGTTAATAAATAAATTGATCGATTGATCACATCGAGCCAAAGGATTTAACTCATTACTTTTTGTATCAACATTATATTATCTTGCTTGTTATTTCAAAAAGTGAAATCTGATCCAGAACTATTTTTTAAATACATAAGAATAAATCTTTCCACATTTCATTATTTATCACCAATATTAAAAAATGAATACATTTGATGCCTCGAAAAAAGATGCCAAATGATATTTTAGCTAAAGGAGCGACGGACTCTTACACTAGGGTAAAAAATAAATATTTTTGATATCGTAGTCATAAAATTAAATTTCACGTCCAGTTCATAAGACAAAAATAATTCTAAAATTGGCTATTTAGGTTAATAAATTGAATATATTGTACTGTATGTAAAATTGAATATCACAAATTAAAAATCGTACGAAAAATTAGATATTAGATCTATGTAAATAAAAATTAAAATCCACCTTTAAGGACGTTTGGCACTAATTTCAAAAATGTCAAAAAGTTCTGAAAATTCAATATGTTATTCCTGGCATAACAACACTACTCCATGATATTTTTCAGATTTATTTATCGTTTACATGGTTGAGCAAATCAAACTGAGATAAAAGAAATTTAACACGTACTCTTATGGGGCGCTAAGCGGCTCAAAGGTTTGATACAAAAAAAGTCACTTATTAAATGTGTAAAAAATAGTTTAAATTAGACTTTTTCCTTTATAAAATAAAGAAAAAACTTTAATTTAGACAATAAGAATTTTAATATTGGGTTTGCACATTAAATAAGTGACTATTTTTTGTATAAAAATAGTCTTTGCACTTCGTAAGAGTACGTGTTAAATTTATTTTATTTCTCTTTGATATGCTCAACCATGAAACAGTAAAAAAATCTGGAAAAAATTATGGAATGGTTTTTTTCTGATATGAATAATATTAAATTTTCAGAATTTTTTGACATTTTTGAAATTACTGCCAAATATCCTTATCTCTCATCTTATTGTACTGCCATGCTTTAAAAAGTTCAACAACTGAATCTTAAAGTTGTAAAATAATTACATAAAATTATCAGATTCACAATGATCACTTTTACCTGAAAATGGTACTTATTTAATGTTACCATTTCATTATATTACTATTATTTATTAAAAATAATATTAAATTTCTGTGGAAAACCGCATGCCATCGTTCACGATCTTCAGATGACTTAAATCTAAGCTAATGGTAGATTTTTTAAATTTTCAATAGCAAATAAATAGATAATCATACGTTTAATCGAAACCCGAAAAAGTTACGTATGTCTTAGAATTGCCTCCTCTAGTTAGAACGCCCTGTATAAAGTCAACGAACGCCAGCTTTTTTCTTATATTATTCCTGAAATCTCTGCTCTATCTCTCTTTAAAATTATATTGTGTATGTAATTTCATTTTAAAATTTTACAAAACCCTAAGTTATCTAATAATTTTTTTTTATTACAGGACCAATAAAGCAAGGACCATTGAAAAAACATAAGGACCACTAGACCACTAAATAATAATAAAAAAAATTCTAAAACAATCAGTTTAAAATTAAAAGAGTCAATAGATGATAAAAATATTTAGTCAATTTTTTAACTAATAATTATTGTAATTGTTTTTCATAAGAATCATGCATTTATTAAACTTAATTCGAAAAGTTCAAGTGAAACGCTTGTGTAACAGTGTTGTGTTTCGCGAATGTCAAACTCGTGCAGAAACAAATTTAACATATTCTAAAAAGCTGTTCTTTATTAATGAGAAATACTCGCAAGTGATTCCTGCTTATAGAGTATTAAGTAATTCAAACGAAGAAGTATCACCAAACATCGAACAATTAAAAATAGATAAAGATATGCTGATCAAAATGTATACAACTATGGTATCAATTAATATTATGGATACAGTTTTATACGAATCTCAACGGCAAGGTCGCATTTCATTTTATATGACTAACTTTGGTGAAGAAGGAGTTCAAATCGGTTCAGCTGCAGCCCTAGATGCAGATGATCTAATATACGCTCAATATCGAGAAAGTGGTATCTTACTCTGGAGAGGCTACGAGTTTCTAGATTTCTTAAACCAATGTTTCGGTAATGAAATGGATAGTAATAAAGGAAGACAGATGCCTGTACATTATGGTTCTAAGAAACATAATTTTGTCACCCTTTCATCACCCTTGGCAACTCAATTACCGCAAGCTGTAGGTGCTGCCTATGGATTAAAGTATTCGAAGAAAAATTTGTGTACAGTGTGTTATTTCGGGGAAGGGGCTGCGAGTGAAGGGGATGCGCATGCAGCATTTAATTTTGCTGCAACTTTAAAATGTCCTGTACTGCTTATATGTCGAAACAATGGCTACGCGATTTCCACTCCAAGTCATCAACAGTATAATGGCGATGGAATAGCTGCTAAGGGTCCAGCTTATGGAATAAAAACGATTAGAGTTGATGGTAATGATATCGTTGCAATGTACCACGCGACTAAATTCGCTCGTGATTACGCTGTTAAAAATCAGGAACCGGTTCTTCTTGAAGCAATGACTTATCGAATTGGTCACCATAGCACGTCTGACGATAGCACGGCTTACAGATCTGTCCAAGAAATCAATGAACAGCTAGATGTAACTCCGATTAGAAGATTAAAAAAATTATTGGAGGATTCCAGACTATGGAGTCAAGAGCAAGAAGATCATTTGATTAAATCAACAAAAAAATCAGTTTTAAATGCCATTGATACAGCGGAGAAATACAAAAAACCAGATTGGAAAAATTTGTTTTATGACGTGTACAGCAGTCCACCGAAGCATATCAAAAAGCAATTGGGCATTATGGAAAATTGTATGTCGAAGTATAAAGATATGTATCCATGAATTTATATACTGATGATACTGATTTGATTCTCTCGCACTTATTGATGGCATTTTCGAGTGCTAGAAAGGATGCAGTTACGATGCGAGCGAGCATCATATCTTGCTAATTTATAGTAGGGTCAAGTTGCCGAGTCTATGCTAGTGTTACGTCCCGAAACGTCTATTCAAATCCTCAATTTCGCATCTCGCTCAATTCCATCGACTCTGTCGAAACATCTCTTTAGCTTTAGCAACACGCAAAAGCGCAGAGATCTTATTCTCCAATGGTCGATAATACACACCTCATTACTCTCGTTTTTCACGCGTTAGGCGTTCAGCTCAGCCGCAAGCCAGATGATCGCTTCATGCGCTGACCCGTCATTACCCGACGGACTTTGACACATATATTTTCTTACCATCTCTCTGGATTTTCGGTAGGAACCGAAGTATCCTGCCTAATCCAAAGAGAGTCGTTAATCAGTCATTTACAAGCATCAATCAACGATAGATCGAGTCGATTGAGCCGATCTCAGTCAGAGTCCCCCGAATAGACGCGTCAACTTTACGCGATCTCTCTCGATTTAAATAAATTCAGTCATTTTAAGCATAAATCTCTGATTCATCCTAACCCAATCTCACGATAAACAATTTGGTACTACGGCACCAAATTGAGACGATAACCGATAATAAATTATTCATTATTCACGTCCCTTCCGAACGTAACACTAGTATTTTTTAACGAATATTTTCTGGTCGCGTTAAAGAATATTATTGGATTTGCCGTGTTTGGGCTTTTAGTTCTTGTCCCGAAGTTTAAAAATTGTTATATAAAATTATTTATGTATGTGTTCAATTATCTATAAATATTTTATATTAATTTCTTATAATATGATTGTATATTAATTAGTTAAAATGTGTTAAATAACAATTTTATATCGCTTCTGATGTCCTTATATAAAATACAAATTTGTTCGCATTGTGTCGAAGATTTAAAGATTACTTTGTCGATAAATATTTATCTGCGCCTTAAATTTATAATTACAACAATGTAAATTTGCATGTATTCAATTAAATCGGTAACAAGCGATGTGAAATTACTTTTTCATACTTTATTGTCAAAAATGGGATTAAATATTAAAATGTTGGAATTAATTTTTTAAAAACTATTGTAATTTATGTAAATAAAATGAATTTGGAAATAATGTACATAATAGTTTATTTTAATTTCTCATTTAATTTTCATTTAGAGCTTTTCTATGTGACACTTCTGTCCTACGCATTCGTTTGTCATTTGTTAACTATTTCAATGACCCTGTCCAAATTAAGTGCCAATAAATTAACAGCGGTTTTTTCTTCGAAATTCCTTTTGCGCAATGTTCAAAATGGATCGAAAATGTTCTTCTAGTCGTGTAACGTCGCGCGCTCTTTAACAAAGAAAATTTTTTTTTGAACTTGATTACATGGTAGATCTGGTTTCTTCTCTTCAATTATATTTATCATATTTCAGTACTCACTGTAATCTCGCGAACTCATAAGTGAAACAAAACCCAGTAGCTAGAGCAGCCTTTTTATTTTTATTTTGACAGATAGTTAAGATAAATTCAACAAAGTGATAAAAGATGATACGCATTCGCAAGCGATAGTCTCAAAGAACTTATGCATCCGTTTACTTTTGTTGTTTCAACTTATAATTTTTAACAATAGTTTCAACGTATTAAGATACACATTATATTTTATTATTATTATTTAACGTATAAAGTTTAATTTATAAGACTCAACAAATGTTGCATTTCATATGATTAATTATTGGCGTTATGCAAAATGTTAGCTTTAGCAATTATGTTAGATTATGCAATAACACTAATAACAATAACAGCAATAATGGATGTGTCTCAGCAACTATTTATTAAATGTTTAAATGTTAAAATCTAATAACCATTTTTACACCTTTTATTATCATATACAAGCAGCGAAAATTATATTAACAAATTAACCAAAATGTAACAAATTGTAATCGATACATATAAGATTGTGTTATTTTTTTCATCTCTAATTATTCTAATTTAACGTTACGATCAAACAAACAATATAATTGATTCATATTTACTACCAATATTTTTACAACAATTATTGTCTTTTATTTTTAAACTCACTTATGCATTATAAAAATTATGCAGGCAATACTTTTTCAATCAATTTAGTGTTATTAATTTTTAATAAATTAATTATTATTTTATGTAGTTTAAATAGTAGTTTAGCAACTAAATCTTTGTAATAATGACCGTTACATCATATAGAAACGTTTTATGTTGCGTAAGTAATTTGTTTATTATTAACTTTAATTATTCTGTGCGAGTAAAAATAAGAAACAAAGTATACTTTAAACTTTTAAAAATTATTTAGAACATTTCTTCTTTACCAAAAGCCGAATAAATGTTTTAAGTAAGTTTAGTTGCAAAATATGCATACCTATATTAACAATAATTGTCAGTGTTTCGTTTATTAAGAGTTCTTATTTTTACTCAGTAGTTATTTGTAATATTATGGGTTTAAATATCAATGTCAAGAACCATTCCACATAAGAAGCCATGAGAGGGATAAGGAAGACAATATTACTCCCACTCCAGCGCTAAGGGATTTCTCGCGCAGAGCAGAGCCATAAGGTATATACAGAGCGCAAAAATTGTGCAGCGTAGTTCATTAATTAGTTAATACGCATCACGCAACGACATCAAAGTTCGACATTTAAACAAGGCAAAGATTCTACAAGCAACATTACAACGAGGAACGATTCTACCAACCATCCCTAATTAACCAGGCGATTTCTACCAGTTTAAATTCAACGAAGAATATTGTGTATTTTTTCAAATACGCGTGTGTAATAAGTTCTTAAAGTTTATAACATTGGATTTGGTTCACGGCATTGGTAACAATAAACAAAGAGAGTGAGTTTTTAATTAAATAAAAGTTTTTTTTGATTCATTCTATTTCCCTTTAAATTTATTCAAGTTTTTTTTTTGTATTTTTCAAATTCAAACATATCATAAAATCCTATTAATCGTGCATTTTCAGTTCGATTCAAACGATTTTTCTGATATAATAATAATTCTTATTTTTAAGCCACTTGTAATACAAGATCTGTTAATTGTACACACACACAGTACGATTCATGTTATACTAATAATATTTTTAATCATTTAATATAAATTTTGTTAATCGTACACACCCAGTACGATTCATTCATTCTATATTAACCCAGCTTATACTTTAAATAATAGATCTGTTAATTGTACACACACACACAGTACCATCCAGATTATACTTTTTAATTATTTTAAATATTTAATATAAAATTTGTTAATCGTACACGCACAGTACGATTCATCCAGCGTTTATCTAACATATAGTTTAATTATTTTTAACTTTTAATATAAGATTTGTTAATCATACACAAACCCAGTACGATTCATTCATTCAATATTCATCTAATACACACTTTTAATTATTTTTAACTTTCAATATAAGATCTGTTAATCGTACACGCGCACAGTACGATTCATGCAACCTTACTAACATATACAATAATTGTTGTTTTTAAGCTATTTTTGTAATATAATTTAAATTTTGTTAATCGTACAGCAATAGTGCGATTCAAATTACTAAACTGATTATTTCTTTCAGCTGTTTTTATAATAATACATAAGTGCTTTATGAATTGAAAAATCACGATAGGAAGGGACTAGTATAAATTAACGATTCCCAGATTTTAAAGTAAGCGATAATAAAATTCCGAGAAAATCCCAGTATTATAAGTATGAATTTTTGTTTATTCCTCACACTCAGCTAAATAGATCCCGAGTTATAGCGTTTAGAATGTTGACTCAAAAACTACCGTAACAACACGATCAATTTCTTTGATTAGAAATCGATTTAGCGAATTATTCTCTTTTGCGATAGTGTTCGGACTTCACAACCGTATGATCATTCCAGTCATTTTTTTTAATAATTTAACAATAGTGAATGATTGGTCAATAGAAAAAGTGCTATTTCATTTTTTTTTCTTGGAATGAATTTTTCTACGTTGTCTTGTATAAAAAAGTTTTTTTAGATTTAGAAAAAGTTCAATGAAATATTACATTAAATAATATTATAGTCCGGAGAAGTAACGACGATTATATTCAATTATTTGTACTTGAAAACTGAGCTCGCGAGAGTTAATGTGAAATTTAATAAATTTTCGCGAGCAGACGATGAAATATAATATTATCAACTATCGTACACTGTAAATTATGTTATAAAATTACTTAACGTCATTCATTTTTTTTAAAGCTGAAAGTGTACTAAAAATGTAGTACCTTAAGATTATAAAACAAAATAGAATTATGATACTTTTTTAATGAAACTAAAATATTAAAAATATTTTAAAAAGATTAAAGTAATTCATCTCATCGGGCCATCTCGTTGGCATTTCATTCATAAAGCTATAAGCACAGAGTATCACAGAAAAGTTCTGAAAAAAAATATGAAAAACTTCGAAGAACGTCTTATCTCTAATCACTCCTTCACGAAGTAGGATTACACACATCCAGATAGAACTACCTTTCATATTCCTTCGCGCTCGTAACATTCCTGACGCACTAACCGACGGCTCTCAAAAGCATCGCGAAATTTTCGTGACGCTAGGGTTCCTTTTGAAAGTTTTTACGACGGCCCTGCAACTTCCGCCGGCTACCTCTCTCGTTTTTTTTTTTCTTAATAGAACCTTTTCGTTGACGGGGTGGGCCATAATTTCGAAATTTATTGGTGGGTGTTACTTGAAACAACGCCGAGCGAGGTCCGTATACTAAAAAGCAGCGAGACAGAGGAAGAAGTTAAAAAAGTTTCATTCCCGCCGATCCCCGACTTACATAACCAGGGCAAACGCTTAGCTGCGGGAAATTGGTGGAATCTCGCAGTCTATAACTGCATCGTTATGAAATTCGATTTCGATTATTTTCCCTACCTTTTTCATATCCCTTTTTTGTGAGATATATAAATATCAGTTTTATTTTTAATCGCCTCTTCAGTTTTGTCGCGAACTTTTTGTTATACACTTGGGCGGGAAAAATCGCAGCGGTGTACACTCGAACCGCGCGCTTCGTTTAACATCGTCTTAGTTTCTTTTTTCCTGGTTTTATATCTTCCCCAAGCTTGAAAAGAAACTCATCCGCGCAGCCACGGCGAAACTCTATAGCGACGATTGCGAGCCATGCGCGTTCCATCTTTTTTTTTACTTTTTATTTTTCCTGCTCCATGCGAACGTAGCGTCCTTCTACTCTTCTTCTTCTTCTTTTTCTTATTCTTCTGCTTCTAAGTTCTTTCTTTTTTCATTTCTGAAAGTCGTTGTTTTATGACTTGGCGTCGTAAAAATCGCGACTGCAACCGGCGGAATTATTCGTAAGAATCGCGGTTTACGACTTGTGTCGAGCGTAGTCGAGCAGACGAATTTTTTTCAGTTCCTCGATCGTCTTGTCTATTTTGTCGTCTTAATTTCTTTGATAAAATTCGACAGTTTTTGGAATATATGAAGCCATATAGAAAATTATTAAATCACGTGACACTAAAACTTACATGTTATTCCAAGAACCCTAATTTCTGTTAAATAAATATTCTGCAGATGTCCTGCAGATTATGTATAAAATATCCAATACAATTATTGTCTTTATGAAAACCAATTTTTATTGAAAGGTATTTAAAATTAGGTGTTAACAGCGTATGTATTTGCAGTATCAAACTTACATTCAATAAAAAATTTATTTACAAACGCATTTTTGGCAGTTGGTAGATACTTAATGTTTTCTATCAAGAATAAAGTGTAACCATAATGATAATTAAAGCATTGTTAATTAGCGATATTGGTCACTAGATATGATCGGTAATTAGCAGTAGATATACACTCTCGCAGCATAGATCGAGCATAGCATATGAAGTGCTGTGCATATTTGAGCGTGCAATGAACAGCAGTCCATCGCTACAATTTCGAGAGTAACCAAACTCTCTATCTAAAAACCTATCGTCAAGGTCTGCACTTTGTTTGTTTGGCTATTTTTAACTGCGTTTCTTGAAATATCCATATTATACAAAACATGCCTATTATCCGAAGTCTGAATAATTGTCATCATATACATATAAAATAATATAATATATAAAATTTAATAGTAAGCGTTAGATTATTTTAAATTGGAGAATTAATGGAAGTGAATCTACCGTACAAATAACTTAAATCGATCCCTTGCAGAGCAATTTTAAGTATATGTGGTATATAAGTGTTCAATCGGCATCACACCAGAATTAGCAAAAACTGTGATCAAGAATATATGTGCCGCGAGTTATGACGTCTAAGAATGGTCACCGAACTCTACTATTATCCGCATATCGATTTATATTCACTCTCATCTTTAAGAAAAAAATACTTTTAAAATGAAGCAGATCTTTTACTATAGATACTATAGAATATTCGATCCTCCGATTAATTTTTCGATTTTTCGATCCTCTGATTAATTTTTTCAAGTTAGTACAGTACAGCATCATCAGCCTGACTGTATCGCCACACCGCAACGCATTCAATCTCGTCATTACAACTCCACGTATACGACTATAGTCAAAAGCTCGCGCTCGCCTTTTCGCGCGTGCCCGACGAAATTAAGCCGAAAATCCCGATATGGTCATTGGCACGCGGCGCGGAAGGAAGTGAGCGTGTTTATGGTAGCATTAGCGCGCGCGTTAACTGCGGGACCAGCTCGAACCTCCTCTTTTCCCCTTATTACACTTCAGATCACGATGGAGAAGAGAGAGAGAGAGAGAGCACACGAACGCGGCCCTCCTCGGAAATCCCCCAGGAGCTTTTGTCGATCTGTATGAGAGGCGAGAGAGAGAGAGAGAGGGAGAGAGAGAGAGAGTAGAGACAGAGAGAGAGTGAGAGAAAGCTTTAAGCATATTGGATTTCTCGCACGCCGAAGGTTATACATTCTGATTTACGATATGTGAGCAGAGCTTAGGGCACAAGTCGCAAGTGATGTGCACGTTTGTGGTGCACTTTGCGTGAGCGTCAATCAGTGATACTGCAATATGGCTTACTGCTCGGCTGATTCTTCGATTTGAATGAAAAGTACGGTTTTTTCGGGAATTGGGTTTTACCCGTGATAAGGGGAATTTGTTTCTTGGATAGTCATCTTTTTGTAATATAGAAACATTTTTGGAAGCTTTAGTTGCAATATACTTTAATGTTGCGGTAGTGGGGATTTTTGGGATCTACTCTGGATGTATACAGTGGTATTTTACCTTTTGTACACAAGATGGAAATCAAACTTTCGGCTCTCACTGGTAATTTGATCATTTCTCTCTATATATGAGCCTCAAACCTGTACGTCATTTTCCAAACTCAAATTTCATATACATCCTTCGTGCACCGAACCGACGATATTACAAATCTTTTCTTATATATGAAAGTAGAAAGTAACATTTTACTTTGTTCAGTGAGTAAATTCAGCATAAATCAACATAAGCATAAGTCACATTAGTTGTATCAATTGAAAAAGTATATATGTGTATTTTTACTGAACTCTCTTCACATATTTGGGGATGAAATAAAGCTTTTGAGTTGAAATGGTTGATGCGTTT
>UELU01077752.1:7498-28816 GCA_900490025.1 Megastigmus dorsalis | reverse complement strand
AGAGAGAGAGTGAGAGAAAGCTTTAAGCATATTGGATTTCTCGCACGCCGAAGGTTATACATTCTGATTTACGATATGTGAGCAGAGCTTAGGGCACAAGTCGCAAGTGATGTGCACGTTTGTGGTGCACTTTGCGTGAGCGTCAATCAGTGATACTGCAATATGGCTTACTGCTCGGCTGATTCTTCGATTTGAATGAAAAGTACGGTTTTTTCGGGAATTGGGTTTTACCCGTGATAAGGGGAATTTGTTTCTTGGATAGTCATCTTTTTGTAATATAGAAACATTTTTGGAAGCTTTAGTTGCAATATACTTTAATGTTGCGGTAGTGGGGATTTTTGGGATCTACTCTGGATGTATACAGTGGTATTTTACCTTTTGTACACAAGATGGAAATCAAACTTTCGGCTCTCACTGGTAGAAAGTAGAAAGTAACATTTTACTTTGTTCAGTGAGTAAATTCAGCATAAATCAACATAAGCATAAGTCACATTAGTTGTATCAATTGAAAAAGTATATATGTGTATTTTTACTGAACTCTCTTCACATATTTGGGGATGAAATAAAGCTTTTGAGTTGAAATGGTTGATGCGTTTCAATTACACTATCTGAGATATATACTTATAGCATATTGAACGTAATTATATCACACAGAAAAAAATAGTTCGCTGGGGCAACCAACTAGTTGGTAAATGCAGCCAACAAATGTTCGTTGAAATAGAAAGTTTCAATTATAAGATCAATGAATTTAATTGAAGATGGGCAAGCAGACCGTATCATGCCCAAAACACTTTAAATTTTTTTCTTATAAATTTTTTTCTTTAAATTTTTTCTTATAAGTAATTATAATTGCTTTTACTCGAACTTAATAATTTTATTTACTTCGCCCTAACTTCGGTTTACTTAGAGTTTTCCTACTCTATAAATGTCTCTTGCTGGTTGTCGTATGTATACAGAAACTAAAAACAGATCTTCTCGTGGCTCGTGGTGATGGATAGATTCATTCTTACATTTTTAATTTAAGCTATCTAACCTATGCCAACCAACACATGTTGGTTGCTCCAACAAACTATTTTTTCCGTGTTGAAAGTTAAAAAATTTGTGGCTTATTTTCTCAATAAACTTTCAGGCTTCAATTTCCCTTAGCTCTTAATTGATTATCCGCTCTTTGAGCGGCCGTTCTTGATTCACTTCGTACTTGAGGCTCCATTACTTTAACGGCTGATCATATTTTATCACTTCGGGATTATTATTATCTGTCACCTGTGCTGTCACTTGAGTAATTTGAGCGTCTTTTTCATTATCTTCGCGCATGCTAAGTTGCATGTCCTTAATAAACTCATCACTAATGTAGTACATCTGATAATCAAAGCTTTCTTCATAGTTTCTTTGTTTAATAAATATAAAATTTAATTATAAAACTAAACTTTAATTATATCACTGTTATTTTAGTTTTCAAGTATCGTACCGTAGACTGGACTCATCAGTAAAGCAATGTTGACAATCCCTGCCTTAGACGCTGGGAAGTTATGTGAGGACGCGGAATTATATACTAATCGTGTGAATTCCTAGTCGTACGTGAATTGCGAGTTCCCCACAGTTACATCAACTATAATTTTTTTTACGAGCCAAATATTAAGAAATAGGGTTGAATCATTATTATTAATCCCGTAAGCTCCCATTCAAGTTCATCGAGGTCAATGCATTGGCTTATTCCTATTAATTCGGACTTCTGCGTTTAAAAAAAATGCAGCTTGACTATGATTATTGACTCTATAATAATAAATTCTAACGACAATGTATTATTGCTGTACTTTTTCTAAATCTTAACAAATTATACATGCGAAAGAAAAATAGAATAAAGGCAAGCGAGATAGCTAGCGTTGTTTCCATAAGCCTACATCGGAACTATAATAGATGCTTATTGTAACGACTTGTCGTTAATTTATATTTTAAGACTTTTTCCGAATTATTGTTTCCCAATTACCAAAAGAGGACCATTACGACCAGTTCTATATCAAGGGCAAAGTTTGACGTCAAAATAAAAGCATCCGCAAAAAGAACAATGAACAAATAGTTCCCCAAGCTTTAGAGATAGCACCAAAGAAAGTATTAAGCCATTCCAACCATCATAAAAGATGTTTTTGCATAATGCATTCCTGATTCAACTTAATGGGTCTTTTTGAAATTCTTAATTTAAATAAATCAATATCCTTTATCAAGAGGCGTAATCTTTTAATCAGATTTTTTTAAAGAAGATACCTTAAGCAATCTTTTTTATTAACTTAGTATAAAATTCAATCGTTCGTTTGAAATCTTAAACCTGTCAACGAGCAATGAATTAGTATTGTACAACACGCTCGCATCCAAATAAAGCCGCGAAGAAACAATTCCACAAATTGCACGTCCTTCAAAAATGTCTATAACACCTTGACGCATCCAATCATCCAATATGTTGAGCGCCAAGTCATTCGGCATTTCCTGCTGGAAAAGTTGGGTACAATACACGATGCAAGTCGTGTGCAATGCCTGACGAGTAGAAAGCCGCGAAAACAAGCGTCGGCACGAGCGAGTGAGAGAGAGAGAGAGAGAGAGAGAGGAAGACTGGGAGTGAGATAACGGGACACAAGGGGGAAGCGAAGTACGCAGCCCAGGTTTATTGCCGAGTGACAGTTCGCAAACATAACTGTCCGGGAGTTTCTCTGCCTGGCAGCCGCAGCGGTGGCGGCGGCAAGCGTTTCATCTCTCGAGAACCCTCGGCACGTTCCTACGTCTTGTACCAGCCAGGACTTATAACGCGTTCGTACATATATAGATGGAGCAGTTGGTTGTTTAGGAAGGGAGGAGAATTAAGGGAATTTAACAGATTTTGGTGTGATGGAATTCGTCGTTACGCTATCTTGTAGCCGAGATATTGATTCTTTATTCGATGTGTTGCGGCGGACGGCTGATTTCAAATTTATGGATTTAATGGATTTCCAATATAAAAGTTGTCTGCTTCGGATTTGGTTTCTCAATGGGGCTTATATTTCATACCCCAAAAATTTTTTGCTTTAAATCGTATTCTTTTATAACACCCATTCCTTTTCGACGAGAAAACATTTCTCCATCTCCTACTTTAACCCGCCTCATCAAACGCAACCACATCGCGCATTTCTGTTAAAATCTTCAATGGGAGCTTTATTAGTTGCTCGAGCTAAATCGCGCAGCCTACAATACCGATTGCCATATCTCAGAGCTAGTGGGCAGTTTCACGATCGATATCCCTCGTATACCATCACTTTCGACCAATTCGCATTTCCAGAGAGAGATCCATCAACCCAAACACGCACACACACATGGACGTCGTATATTCCGTTGGAAGCTCTCAAAGAGGGTCGTAAACGCGAGCGGCTCGCGAAATTGACAACTCTGATGTGTGCGAGAGAGAGAGAGAGAGAGCGGGCCTCTGCACACTGCACTGGTCGGCGCGCGCGTGCGAAATCCTCGAGTTCCGCGATTGGACACGGGATAATACGCTTTCCGGTTTATAGTGATAGGGGAGAAACTCAGAGAACTAGAGAGAGAGAGAGAGAGAGAGATGAGAGTCCATCTTAGCCAGAGGGATAATGAGTCCTTAACCGTCGGGTTTCATCGACGAGTGCGACGAGCTACCTAAGGGACTAAGAAGTAAGCGGTCTATATAGAAGCTTGATTTCTCGAGGACTGTGTATGCTATGTATACATATATATATGTATGTCTGAACTCCATCGGATTATCCAAAATGCGACTGTATATATATATATATATAGACGTGCATAGAGGTGGAAAGGCCGCTGCAGGGGAATTAAAGTTTTATCCCTTTGCGAAGGCTCTGCATATTTGAATACAATTATATATACACGCGCGGGTGAGGCGAGATTTTACAGGAAGGGGAGGGAAGCGGGTACGAAGGAAGTTTTTGCGAATTGTGAGAGCGAGGAACGGAAGGTTTTATGTTTATGCAGCAGGGACGAAGATTAGTGTGCCGCGAAACTTTAATTCGTTAATTCGACGATTATTGTGCCGACGAGAGTGGCAGTGTCGGGGAAATCAGTTCCACCGCGTGCATTCGTGTGTAATAAAGCAGCAGACCGTGCCGTTCAAGTTGTTTTTAAAAGTTTTTGATCGTTTTGCATAGGAGATGTATATATCGGTTTCGCTGCTGCTCTTCATTCTTAGTTTGAAATTTGATTTAGTCCTTTAGGAAAGCAAAGGATCAATAAAGCTTTTCCTGCAGAGTAATATCTTATTTATTTATTGTATATAGAATTTAAGAAATTATATGAATTCAATTATATTTTTTATATACACTTTATATTTTTCCTATTTGATATTGATTATAAAACAATTATAATAACTTTATAAGATAAAAAGTAATAAAAATCTTTAATAATAGTTGTATAGTTGTATTACAAAGATGAGAGCGTTTTTAATCATTGAAGACCGTCAATTTTACACGATTCATTAACCAATTCACTCGAATTTCAGCACCGTGCAATCACGCAATCTTGAATTTCCAATGGAAAAAAAGCACCGAATCGTCCTACACATTTATTCGGACAAATAATCAGTCGTAATTTCAGAAGCAGCAGCAGTAGCAGTAGTGGCTCGGAACAGAATTACGCTCTGTTTCTCCGCGCCGCTGGGATGAATCGCAATTGCTACGCGCTGCAAGCTGCAATTGATTTATCGATTTCGCCTGATTACTTTTTTCTTACCCAATCGCTCCCCCTTTCCTGCGCCTTTCTCGATAAGAAGATTCGGCGAAGCAATCTAGTCGGAGGAACGAATGGGAAACGGACCGCGGTCACTTTTCTTCGTTTTCCCGGTGCACGAGTTACGACCGGCCGCCGCGAGTCACTCGAGAAAAACTATGGGAGAAGAGCTGGGCTATCCTTATATAGATCTCCCCCTGCTTTTCACTTTCGATCGGTCCGAGGTTCACGCTAACAAATTCTAATTACTCGAAGGTGTAACAAGATCGACCGAGCGTTATTGGGGATCGTCTCGTTCGCTAATTCGATACAAGAGTTCTTTGTATTTTTTTTATCGTCATCGGTGAATGCGAGTTTATCTGGCTGAATGTGCATAAATTAAATTTTTATACGTTTGACAGAATCTCAATAAATCTGAATTTAATACCGCGCCGATATTTAATTCACCTGTAAAATGAAAAATTTTTGTTTAAAAGAAAAAAAGAATAGCATTAATTATACAAACATTGGTAAACGTAATTATGCACGCGTAAATATATGTACCGCGAAATTATGCAAACTTTGCTACATGTACGAAAACACATAAATTATTTATCGCCATTTGCTTAATCAAAAATTTATAAAAAAGAAAAGCAAGCAGCGCATAATTCCGGGAGTATTCGAACAATTTTCATCAGAGTTAATACAATTGTTTCCAAATTTAGCGAGCCCAAAAATACAACAGTGTACACGCTCATCGATTCACTTCTTTTTTTTTTTTATTTCATAAATAATTTACGTGGCCGATTACACAGAACTGCGCAGACAACATATCCATAAACATTGGGAATAAATATGCATTAACGTCCGACATCCGTCGAGGTATAGAGAGCAAGCTGAAACACGACCCCCGCCCCCCGCCCCATGACAAGCCTTCCGCGCGCATTGTACATGCTTGTATCGTCGGTTGCCGTCTATCAGGCTCGAGGAGGTATATATTACATATGCGCACATATACTCGTACATGACGAAGAGCCGGTGAGCATGCACCTCTAACTGTGTGTGTGTGTGTGTGTGTGTGTGTGTGTGTGCAAGTGGGAGGTGAACGTCGAAGTTTGAACTTTGAATTGGATCGATGCGCCGCCGGAACTTAAATCAACTGTTTTGCCTGGCGGCGATTTCGGTCTGCTCCTGCTGCACCGTTCTATCCCGCATAATACAAAAGTTATTACAATTTCAGCGAGTGGAAATGCTATAGGCTCTCTCTTCAACTCGGTTTACTATTTTCACCCCCCACCCCCTTCGCCCCTCTCCAGAAAAGTACAATGCACCGAAGTGGCTGTAAAATGTTGTTTTGACCCAAATATTGAAGTATTGTATTGTATTCAAAATATTGCTATTCAAATCAGGAAAATTTATTGGGGAACGAGTGATAATGTAACTCGCGTATAGATTTAATTTCGATGTATCGATTGTGTTCTTGTTTATTGAAACACATGCATTTCTAAGTATTGATTAAAACTGTTGGACAAGATTGTTTATTGACGATTCTCGCACATATAAACACTATATAAACGTGAGTGAAATGGATACTAATAAAGGGTGAGTTAATATTCGTTTCGATTTGTTTACGTTAGCATCGAAAAATTAATGTAAGCAATACTAATCGTTCAACTATTATGTTTATCCAAGCCCAAGATTTACAACAAAAAGACGGTATATGCGAGCTCGTTTAATAACATGATTAACAATAATATGAATAACAATAGTATGATTTCCATTGCATTCAAACTTTCCAGATGTAAACTTAACCTGATGAAGAACACGATCAACAGGTATACGGGATGAAAGGTGAGCTACGAGACACAAGCCTCGCTTACCATAAAATAAACTCATTCACTTACGCCACCCATCCTTTCGAAAATTTTCGACCTATTGTCCAATAACAAAGGACGTGCGTCTATATGTATATAAAATCAGCCTCGGCTCCTGTAATGTCGAAATACACGCGCTATGTACTGAATATACAGGAAACGATGCGCTTTTCGGCCATCGGCGAATATTTCAAAATAGCCGAGCGCGGCGCCCGCGTTTCCAATTACAAAAGCGCGCGTAAGCTCGCGCAGTTGTTGAAAGGGAGCAGCATCGGCGGCGGCGCACGCAGTGCTCTATACTTTGTTCGCGCTTTTAAATGACTGACTTTTACGAGGTTGCGAATGAAACTCTCTGACGCTGCGTTTTGTCAGATAACATCTTGCGGTGTATATCTGTCGTAAGCCTGTGAATCATATGAAAATTTATCAACATATGTAATGTATTACTACGCGCGCGAAAATGATTTTTAATAGGGTGGAAAGTCTTTTGTGCTGATTCGCAAAAGGATGGCTTGGACTAGTAGTAAATTTCTGCCTTGATCGAGTCAAAGTTACAGCTTTTTGTCTATTTGTATATACCATGTAAAAGCAATCCATTAGGCTGTTTCCATTTTATTCGAGTAGAAATTGATTCTATCAACCAATAGGATCAATTTCATTTTGATCAATGCGGAATACGTATAACACCAACACAATTAAAACGTAATTAAAATTTTAAGAATCCGAAGTTTAAAACAAATCCTCAGGGAGTTTCGTATAAATGTATGTAGCCCAATCGAACGGTTCGAACGCGAAACCCACGCAGTCAAATGCACACTGCAAAGCAATGGTCTAAAAATGCCGATTCTCGTATATTTTCACCACGACATATACGAGTCGCGCTAGAATCCACGCACTATACACAGCTTTGGTTAAAGCTTCAACGTCAACAGTGTGCGCGCTTGCACATGCAGAGAGAGAGAGAGAGAGAGCAGGAAGGGTCATTACTTTGGCGATAAATCGTCCTATCGCTACACGCGTTTATACAGCGTACGCGTGTTTGTATGTATGTATATGTGGGGACCATGCACGCACGTATATGGGAGGATCGAATCCGACTTTCGGTGCCCTGGCAATTGGCCGCCAAAAATATACGAGTTTGGGTATTTGCGAGGAGGGCAGAGAGAGAGAGCGAGGGGAAAAATACGAAGGGATGTGGAGGTGTAGGGTTCAGCCGATTAAATGCAGGCTTCCGGTCGAATCATTGAATACAGGTTTTTTATGTGAATTTATCGGTAACCGACGAAGCGCGAATGATGCGCTGCTTTTGCGGTTATAAAAAGTCGCGGTTGAGTGTTTTGGACGAGCGCTGATTCATATGTACAGATCTGTGCAGGGCATTTATTTACATAAATTGGGTTTACTCGGGGGTATTCCTTTTTTCGGCATATTAATTGGCCGCGGACTTTTTTCAGTTTCTTTACTAGTGTTTCCGTGAGATTTCGTTTACGAAAAAAATAAGTTATCAATCAATGTACCTTCAAAGCATCGGTCAACAGACTCTAAATATTCGCTAAATCGTACCGATATGCACTAATTTTAACGAATCTCTCCCAAACATCTTGCCGAAACGAGCGACATGAAAAAAGGACAACAGGACCTCAAGAAATCAATGAATACTAATAATGTTCCCACTCAGTCGCCTAAGTAATCGGCTTTTGCATCCGCTCAACGTCCCTGGCGCAAATGAAATATACAGAGAGAGAGAGAGAGAGAGAGAGCGAAAAGTACAAGGCGAACGAGCCCCCCGCCCGCGCGCTAAAGGCAACGTTGAAGTAATGCGAATCGCTATCTCGAGATTCGGGGATGAATTTTTCAGCGCCTGGGAAAACTTTCAACACAGCCTCTATCCCTGAGAGAAGCGCTACTCATTGTCTTCAAGAGAGAGAGAGAAAGAGAGAGAGAGAGCGAGAGCGGTGGCGGCGGTGGAGGGGGGGGGGCTGCATAACCGTCGTCGTTCTGCAGAGCAGCTCTATAGGGCGGCTCATCCCCCCGCGGCCAAACTTCGACGAATTCCCCAAAGCGGATAAAAGAATGTTTATATGCATTCGCTGCTGAATTAGTGATTGCATTAAAACTATAGAGCCCCGAGGCAGTCGCGCAGAACTCTTCCCTCTCTCTCTCTCTCTTCGCCCCGTCTCTTTCTCACGCGTGTGTCGCGCGCGCACTCGTGTAGGGGTCCCGGTAGGGGTATAAGCGAATGCGCGACCTCGCGACGACGTTCCTCATGCATGAGCGCGACAAATTGAATTTTATATGCCCGATGCTGCGCAACTCTCGCTATCCCTTTCTCTCCCTCTCTATCTCTCTCGCTTTAGGTGGATGTCGCCCCAGCTGAGAAGTTAAGGAGGGAGGTTTATGCGACCGAATGGCTTTTTTGATAGAGACGCATGGCAAACGATGAATTCAGTTTATTGATTTTAATTAGTATGCGAGAGAGTTCGATGAAAATTGTAACCCGAAATTACGTGAAATAACATATATTGTTACTTGTATTATTTGACTGCATTTAGATATTTACCTAAGAAT
Organism: Megastigmus dorsalis; assembly: GCA_900490025.1. Classification (NCBI taxonomy): domain Eukaryota; kingdom Metazoa; phylum Arthropoda; class Insecta; order Hymenoptera; family Megastigmidae; genus Megastigmus; species Megastigmus dorsalis. The sequence goes on along the minus strand of UELU01077752.1, from coordinate 19,658 downwards.
GCAAATATATAACTTTAAAGTTCGTAGTCCTGCAAACGTATAGGAATTGTTTTTAAATTTATCGTACAATAGCGCAGTTTTATAATTATCTCATAAAATTTCTATACTGCACTTTGAATGCAACATGCTTTTCGTGCAACTTTTCTAATGAACAAACTTCTACGATAATAATAGTTTGAAAGATCGCCATTATGCTAGCACCTACTTTACCCATGTAACCAATAAGCGCGCTTACCCCAGGAACAAAGTATGTAGGCGCCATAACCCCAACTGAAAAATTTGTTTGCCCTCGGCGTCCGGCCCCCTCACTTTTAAACGGGCGCGCACGGTCTGAACAAAAAGTTAGCTCGCGAGGTCGGCGAGGCGGCTACGATAGCGGCGCATTAACCCGCAAAAGCCCGAGCATTTTTTAGCATAATAGTCGTTTTCCATCCTAATGGAAACTAATGGAAGCAGTCGATACAAAATGAGCTCGCGGCTGCATAAAGGCTCTTTACCCTTAAAGTTCAGCGCTGCAGTAGCCGCCGACGATGCCGCCGACGACGACTTAACGACTGGCTAAAGTCGGCTGGATACAGCGGGGGTATTTTTCACGCTTCGTCGGAGCGCGCTCGCTTCCGGAAGATGCTGGCCGAGAGAGAATGAGAGAGAAAAAAGGAAGAAATCGCACGCTTTATCCGTGTGTATATGTGTGTGTGTATATAGAAAGGGATGAAAAAAAGAGGAAAGAAAAAAAGGAGAAAGGAGTGGAACGAGGTACGACCTACGGTTCGTTTAACGTTTCTCGGCTAAGGGCGAGAGAATAAGCACCTCCCGCTGGAATTCAGGGAAAAAGTACTCATTTGCGGATATCGCGCTCGCCTATTTACCCTTTCCCCCACTTTTTTTCTTCTTTACTCTCTCTTTCTCTCTCTCTCTCTGTCTCTCCCTCTATCTCTCTCTTCGTTTGTCTTTTGTACGAACGAGAAAGGGAGACTGCGGAATAGCACCATTTTTACTTGGGTTACCGTGAATTTATGACGATTTCCTGGACGCTACAAAGTGAGATACCGGCTGTAATTGAAAGTTCATATCAATGAGCCGAGTTCGAGTCGAATAGATGTAGTATTATTTTTCGAGCATATTTCGTTAAAAATGCATGTTTACATTAAATATATTTTACATTAAAAGTTGAGCTTACGTACTGCTTATGTATTTATTATAAATTATTTTTTTCTCCGTATAGTTTCTCGAAATTCCGCCAACTATTATTTCCTTCGAAAGATTTTTTATTTAAAATTATCTTTTTTTAACCACCGCGCCATCACGTATCTCTGCTCCATTTTTTCCTTCTAATTAATCCGCGTATCCTCCAAATTCCAGGGCTTCGGCCAGCGCGCAATAGAAGATAACACGGTTTTATAGTGAGAGGTTTGTGTGAATATCGTTAAAGTTCCGGATGCGCGTTGGGCGCAAAAAATATTGCGAAAAATAAGCCGCGGTCCGAGGTTGGGTGGTTCGCGCGCGCGAAGAGAGAAACTTTTCGCCGTAACGAGGCGCGAGGCTCCCCCACCTCCAGAGCTGCGCGATAAATTACTGAGGTCGTAGCAATTAAAGGAAGAGTCGAGTGAATGAGGCGCTTTTGTCGCTTTTATCCGTTATATTTTTTGGCTCTATTATTTTTGTTTCTTTTGAGGGCCCGGAAAACCAACATTTTTTCGCGCGGGAGAAAGGGAGAGAGTGAGAGAAAGAGATAGAAAACGAGACAAGGGGGGGGGGAGGGGGGAGGTAAAATTGTTCGTCGCGCAGTTTTGTTAAAATGCTCGCCATAATTGCTGTGACAAATATGTACGCCTTTTATCATTTTTTTTCTCGCACAAGTGTAAAGATAAATGTTTGCTGTATGGTATTCATACAAGGTGCTTAGTTATAGGTGACTAACGAGCATGGTAGCAAACGCATAAAATTCGTAAGAAAATGATTTATATCTTCGTTGGTTACTTATTGTTTTCAGGTTATTAATATTGTCTATTAAATAGTAAAATAAGCTTATGCTTTTAATATTTAAAAAGATACATTCACCCATACCCGCGAAGAAGCATACAAAACCCGTAGAACACAATGCATAATAAAACTCCACAACATATCCGTTCCAAAAGAAACCTACTGCTCAAAGTATCTCATACGAAGCAAGTCACAAAAGGTGTCATCCACAACCAGTAACATTCAGATACACATACACACACACACACACACACACACACAAACATCGCAACAAAGAAAGGTAAAGACGTTCGCCTGGCGCATTCATCCAAGTGCAAGGCGCGAACTGACCGTAGCAGAGAAAGGGCAAGGCTATACAGTGGCAGGTGGAACGCTTTCCCTCCCATCATCTATACATCGTAGCCTCAAGCACCGGGCTAATGTAGCATCCTCCCGTTGTAGTCTCCCTTCGCGCGAAACCATTCAATTAACTTGAGCACTGCACCTTGGCTTCTCCCGTCGGCTTGTATATAAGCACCGAAACAGCAGCAGCAACAACAACAACACCAACAACAACAACAACAGCGTCGTATAACATATACCGGACTCTCGCTTAGCTCGTACAGTATATACATTCCAGGATGTATTATTCGTATAGTCGAAAGGGCCAGTCTATGGAGAAAGCTTACAATGGCCTCGGGTACGCTTTACGTCGGATGCGTATATTACAACGTCAGTTGCAGACGGATCTATCTTGTATTTTTCCGTTGTTCTATCGTTCTGCCTTAAACCCTTTAGTGCGTAAAAGATAAAGCGAACAATTAGAGGCTTCTGAACATGTGTACAAATGTCCTACGCCTATCAAGTGATAGCGTGCGCCAACGAAGGGGCGAATGGAAGAATTATTCATTTGTATAATACAAGTTTTGCGCGCGACACGCTTTATTACGGTATCAAGGATGTTACCTTTTCAAAAATTGCGCTTCGAGAGAAATGAATTCATTTATTATTACCTCGCTTTTGTATAAAGACGAACAATTTTCAGTAAATTTGGTCCTTTATAATATTGCTTAATCGTATCACGTGATTATAATTGTTACTAGAACAATGCTTTAATATCACTCGTGTTTGAAAAGATTTGCTATGAAACTTTTACAACAATAATGCTATTTAAATTAATCGCATTAAACAAAATCTCGAGGTGCTGATTATTTAATTTGAGGTGTAATTATTACTGTCTTAATTATGCTCTAATTACCCATTCCTGTTTAAAATACTGAAAATAGTCTGCACTAAAGCAACGAGTAAATAATGAAGAGTAAAAAATTCAATTCTTAAATCAATTATTGGTTAGAAATTGGTTCCAGACCGTACAAATTTAGGTACAATAATTTGGTTTACGATAAAAATAACCCCCGGTCAAGCAGGTTTTACCTCGGCTTTTACAGTAATTGATCGATTACAAATTCAAAGGTGATCACTTATTTCACATCACATTAAACGCAAAACTCGTGACAGTTAATACTGTTACGGTATAAAAATTGTTGATGTATAAACACTCGCTCTATATATACAATGCACATACAATGTAATAATATCGTCATATTTTTATATTTCAGAATCAAGCGTGAAACCACACTCGATGGAGAAAGATAAGTCACAGAATTGCAGGTAATATTAATCAAACAATCGAACCAAAAGTATATAAAAACCTTTCAGGAAGAAAAACATTGCAATATGAACCCCATCCATTCGCTTATCGTTCACCCCTTAAAGCATCAAAATCCGCGATTTTCATACTTATGTATATAAGCATTACATTTGAAATACAAGAGATTTCTTGAAATCTTTGCCTAGGCAAGAGAGCAGGAGACGAGGAGGCAGAACGGCATATACTAGAAGGTATCCTCGTGAAATTTTAGTGCAACGATAAAAGCGAATGCGTCCTCGCAAATCCTTATGTTTACATTCGCTGGGGCCTCGGCTTTGTTCGCCTTCTCTTGCATTCGCTTCCTCTCTGTTTCTCTCTCTCTCTTTCTCCCTTCCTCTTTCTTCCTCCTCCTTTCCACTCTTCCAGCCAGTTATCAGAGGAGTTACGAGAAGCTATTCCCTCAGAGTCCACGAGCGAGCCGTTATCGCCGACGGGGTTACGACTATCTGATAGAATCCAAGAGTTTTCGATCGTTTGTCAGAGGGTACGATCTTGAATTTTCCCTTTCGCCTTGGCTCTCTCGCACTCGTTACTCAAATTTCACCGAGCCTCTGAAGCTATACGTATATGTATGTATATATGAGCGAGCAGATGTATATATGTCCGTTTAATCGATGCTTACGGATGGAACGATGGCGAATTAACGAGCGCTGGTGCGGCCGGTGCGCCGAACCTCCTCTGCCTTCACCCTGCGTCTTCATCGATTTAGCCCGGCAAAGTGATAGTCCTGACTCTTTTATCTCGGTACTCGCCTTTCTTCCGATGATTTTCTTATTTATCGCGCGATCTGCTTCTCGCTTATCCGATATCTTGAGCAGTGAAAAATCATTTTTCTTCCGTTAAAAAGCGAGCTTTATAGCGAGAGATATGCTATGATGAGGAGAATTTTACTTTTTGCGAGGAGACTAGCGACACCTTCATAATATGGAGTGAAGACTAGTTGCCATTGAATCATTGAATTACTAATGGAGAATTAATACAATTTATTTCTTTCACTTTCTTTTTTTTTAATAGTTACAGACTTTACAAAGTTATATTTAAGAACGCGCATTATTCCTAGAATTCGGTTTGTAAAAAAATGTTATATATCTGGTAATTGCATTATATATAATCTCAATAAGAAAAACTGTGACAGAAAAAAAAGTATTTTTTGTATCCTGGGAACAATATATAAAATAAAATAAATAAATAAAATTGCTAGTAATTAATTAACAATATAAAATGATTGGCTCCTAATTAACTATGAGTTATTTTATTTACTTATGTTATTTTATACTCACGTGTATACAAGAAGCGATGAAAAGCTTGAGGTTATTGACTCGGGCACACAAAAGAATACGGAATAAGGAAAAAAGCATTGATTTCTATAGCTATATTAGCTATATACTTGAGAAATAAGAGGAATATGGATGGATAACTTTTTATTTTTAACCAATGCTATTTTCTTATTCCTTATTTCTTATTCATTTACCTAGCTGAGCCCTAAATGTCCAAAAAAGTGCGTACCTAATATCTATACTACACAGTTGGTCAAGCCAAATAGCGTCAGGAGAAGCTATAGGCACGACGCAGTCGCCTGCGTAGAAACTGTCAAAAACTGTCAAATATACCGGCACCCCGTCACGCAGTTAGAGGTAAGCCGTATACGGGTTTACGCAGCTATATACATATATTATGGTGTTCATTATTTATGACCTTTTTTTAATGATATTTTCTAAATGTTATAAGAAGGTCAAAAAATATTTTGTATTTTTAACAGAAATTTCTTGTTCATCAATTTATTTATAATTTTTTAAAGCTGTTTCATCAGTATTTGGGAACCTTTTTTAAACACCTTTCTCACTCTTTTATAAATAGATTTAAATTATTTGAAAATAACAGAGTATCATCGAATTAAAATCATACTTTAAATCAATCATGATCTCGTATTTTCTGTAAAAAATGAAATAATTTACTCTCACAAATTAAACTGCCCCAACATAACTGATGTATATGGTCAATTGTAACATACAGTATATTGTGTACACCCATAATTTAAAAAAAATTCTATATTTAAGTATTTAGCTGATTTGAAATGTACTAGCCAAATAAAAAAAATCTACTTGTACATAGAATATAAAGGAAAGACATACAACGGTAAGTGAGTTAGATTTTAGTAAGTATCAGTTACAAAAATAAATTCTAAAAAATGAAAAATTCTCCATTTAAAAAAGATCGAAAAAAATAGGTGCGCGGCGGCACGTAAAAATGTACCGAGCTCTCCAGAGTAGAAAACTTGTTTTTTTTGCCAAAATATCGATATCAAACTGACAAATTCCTATTAAAAAAACTTGGTAAATAACGGACACCCTAATTTATAAATATATATATATATATAAGCCATAATTACCTATACTTCAAAAATACGGCGAATATCTATACACATGTGTATGAACTAACCATAATATTTTGACCAGCGAAACAAAATTGTAATCTCCACTCTCGCATTCCCCACGGAGGAAAGCAGCGTAAAAATATTTCACCATCATCGCGGAATGCGCGAGTTCACGTGAAAATACTCGATCATTCCATACCCCTCAAATCCATATAATATAAGGAAAAAGCATTGGCGCGTCAGCTCGGTTTTCATTCGGCGTAGAAATTCAGCAGCAGTAGCAGCAGCAGCAACGCGGCAAGCTGATCCAAGGAGGAGGCGAAGAAGGAATCAGCTTAGAGTCGAGTCTGGCAGTGTCGGGGCGATAAGAAGGAGAGAGAGAGAGAGAGAGAGCCAAGGCTGATTCCAGCAGCGAGAGACGAAGTCAAGAGGAATAAAGGGATTCAGCGACGTTTCGTCGGCGCACCGGGACCTGTACATCCCTCTCGCTGGTGTCCGATTTCACGAGCGCGTCGTATTCGATCGCTGCCGCGCCAAACTCCTTATATCCCTCGTCGGAGCTGCCAACGGTCCGATGGAAAAGTCTCGTACACGTCGGCTTGAGGACACTGGAGTGTGCGAGCAACGGACTGCTGAGTTGGATTTCGCGGGTTATACCTTGAGATCCTTGCTTATTCTTTATATATCGATATCACTAAGCATTGGTTGTGCATTTAAGAGTTAATTACGTATACTACTTTAAGCGTCGTTTTGAAAATCGTACGCGGGTACACGTTGACTATGGTTATTATGATGTATACTAAAACGACAGAATCTAAATATTAATTATGTGTATACATTATAACTTACTTTACATCGTATACATATTGATAGGACTATTTTTGTTTCTATAGATCTGATGAGCAGAGTTTCTGTCACAATATTTAATTTCAAGCGACGAAATAAATATTTTTCATTCGGGGGTTAAAACTTGAATCTTGGCAGAAAGAGTTTAGTGTCTTGCACAAGCAACAATATTTAAATATCCTTACGTTTAGCGTTTCATTCACTTACATAACAGTATTACTCAATACTGCATTTGTGTTCAAAGTGAAAACATCGAATTATTCAAATTTTCATAAGCAATCTTCTATAATCAAATCACTTCCCTTTTCGCCAATCGTGATCACAAGTACATTAGTGTATCCTCTAGTTACAATAGGAATAATCGAAGCATTGATAACTATCCAGCTATAGAATCCGTGAAGTCGTAATCACGCAACAGCCGAAGCATTTGAATCGGTTATTGAACCTATTTTACACGCACTAATCGATTGATACAGATGAGGAATGATACAATTATCTTATATAACACATTAATTACAGTGCTATGTTTTCAATAAAATTAGTTAATATTTGAAAATTGTAAATTATATAGTTAACAAAAAACTGAATGTAATGAATTATCTGTATATATTTAAAATAAATAGTGGAGATTTTAAAATCGCCTTAATAAATATATCACTTGAATATGAAATCTATAACCATGGACTCGAAGTAGAAACATATTTATTAATCAATTTATTCCCTTCTGTAAAGTAAATTCGACAAGTATAATTTATGAAGTTTATATATTCGAACTTAATTTGATGATTAATAAAATTCATATAAGTTCCGTTACCTGATTTTCTATATAATACTCAACAGAAAACTAAGAAAAGCCATCTATTCAAATTATCTAATCTTGCTGGAAACCCTTCGTACCAACAGTCATTTTTTTTTTTTTTTTCAAAAATTCGAAGTAACCAAAGGGGTATTCAATCCAAATAGAAACGTAGTATTACACGATCGGCCGAGCTCTTCGCTTCTTAATATTGGCGCGAAGGAACGGTTGCTACGTTATACGGTTCGCTTGGCGCGTGATCCGAATTCCCATCGAGGCGAGCGTAGAACTACGCGCATCTTGAGGCAATCATCATTCGGGACGCGGCAGAACGCATATCCCAGGCTACGTACTTCGTCAAGGAGCAGACGTGGCCGTCGGGGTAGGGGGAGGGCATGCGGGTTGGCTTATTTGCAACTGCGCCTTTAGGTATGCGAGTTCGTGCCTTCGGTGGATTTATGCTACGCGGATGTAAAAGCCGTTGGCCAGGCCGGCGGCCTTTTTTTTCTCCGTTGGCTCGGTTTTTCCGATGCTAATTTTTTGGTTTTTATCTTTTCGTCGAAAGATTTGTGTCTCGGTTGTTCGTAGTGTGTAACAACGTGGAAGAAAGATTTTTTGCGAAACTCGTTAAGAAAGTGAATATCTTGGTGATAGTAGTTCTTGAGATAACGAATGGTCATAATTTATTTCGCACTAGAGTATATAAATTTTTGTATAAATTGCGTCGGAACGTCTAGAACTTTACAAATCATAATTTTTTGTGAAAACTTCAATTAGAAACCATTAATCTTTAAATAGTGAACATGTAATTCTGCAAAAATATATTCGCAAAAAATGCGCTAAAAACAAGTTCAGTACACATGGCCAAACACTTTGTCGATTTTAATTGGTCTACTTTGTTCATTGTTAGTAAACATACTACAAGATTTCTAGAAGGCACTTTCTGGTTTTACCAGTGCGATCACAGAGATTTAAGTTGTCCAGTTATCCGCAGTAAAATTCACCAAATCCTTCGATGAAATTATTCAATTTCCACAATATTAGTGTACTATTCACAAACTTTTCCGTAATTTTGCCTTAATAACATAATAAAATATTGTGAATTATAACTCCAGCACAGACATAATGACATTGTGAATAATAACATCAATACACCAAAGCAAAGGAATTTGTTCCTTTGCTTTGGTGCACGAGTACCAATTTCTTACTATTCAAAAGGGGATAATGAACTCGCCGACATAATTATCATATATTGGAATTTCTTTTTCTATATTTAACCGACAAAATTACAGATCAAATTACGATTGAATAAAAATCCAATTCAGACTCACTGTAAAATTGATTTCATAGTCAGCCTGAATTTTTTTTTTATTTGAACATAATTATTTGATAAGGACTATTTCCGAAGAAAATTTTAGCAGAATGTAAAATCGAGAGAATTCGTTTGTCCAACATTATTTTACTTTCGCTCGCAAGAAAACTGTCTACATTATACAAATGTGAAGAAAGTACATTGCACTTCCTTCATGTTAATTGGATTGTCCCGTGTAATAGCGGTGGTCGTCAGATGTCAATTGAAGTCAGACATCCATGTTCAGATATTAACAAGAGAATAAACGTGACAGAGACGAGAGCATTAGTTAATCAAAGAAAGTGTAACTATAAGGAATTATAATTGTAAGAAAGGAATAACAGAGTGAATAATAAACATTGAATGTTGTTTCTTTAATTTACAAAGAAACAATTCTGTTTAATTATTTACAAGTGTTCCTGAAAAAAAATAATAATTAATAGAAATAATTCACATTCTACAAATGATAAAGTTAAATTCTTAGAGTGTCTCCAAAAAATCAGTTTCAAAAGAGTAGAAAATAATCAAAAAATCGCGATTCGAATTCTCGAGCAGCTTCACGAGCAAAGAAAATAAAAAAGAGACAAAAATAACACGCAACCACCAGAAAGAAGAATAGCGGAATATCGACGCAAGAATCGCGGTGGAGGGAAGGTGGGAGGGATTCTCGATCTCTCAGATAAAGAAACTCATGTCGTCTCCGATGTTTCCGCCAAGCTCAAAGCCACGGGTCCAACGCAATCACGGACGATTGAATTGCCACACATCTCGTCCACGGGATATAGAGAAACCGTATCTCTATACGGAAGATGACTTCCCGATATATCTGCGCTTGTGTACATACATATATACGTACGCACACACACACACACACACACACACACACACACATTGAAATCCTAGCAATCGCAGTACGCGCGACGCCGAATCTGTAATTTGTCGTAATGGACCAATGACGATGTCGATTACACACGTACATTCGGCAGCTGATGAGAATTGCATATATGCGGCTATTGGGGATTTGCGGGTCCGACGATTCCCGATAATATGTGTTTCAATTTGCGATATATACTTTAGACTGATAAAGTTGTCGAGGAATGGAAATTGCGAGGAAATGGGGCGCGCGTGCGTCTGACACTGTAGAGAACTGATGTTTTGCGCTCGTATCGATGGAGATGGAATTTATAGAGGTTCGGCGTCTTACCGTGCACGGCTTTAATCTACTTATGACCGAATATTCGCTCTATACACCAATGTTAGTTGCGTGTTATGTACTCACCTTTTCCGACGGTCTCCTGTTAATCTAAACATTCTATTCATTTTAATGAAATAGTTCAATATATACTTGTTTGATTAAGAACTTGGATGCTTTGATTAATTAAAGAGCCACATTATTTACGGTTTTCGAACTTGGAATTCTAAACTACAAATGAACACTCGCTTAGCGAAATTGCTTTTAGTTTTCGCTCAATTAATCGAATTAGCAATTTTTCGGGACTTTAATTTTTAAATGGGAAAGTGATAAATCTTTTTTTTCTCTTTGCTCATAACTTATACACTATCGTATTTCACATAGATTCCTTATAAATGATGAGCATAATGCATCGCTCTACAATAGCTGTCTCCAAAGTTTACTTACTATCTCGCTCGTCACGCTGAATAAGTAAAAACCCGTTATACGCCCTTATAATGAGGGAATTCTCCGAAACTCAATCAGGCCCATCTCGTCGCGTGGCCAGCAGCAGTGGCCAAGTCCGAAGACGCAGGGGACAAACTGGCGCATTATGCAGCTATAAAGTGAGAGAGAGAGAGAGAGAGAGAGGAGAGAGCCGCGGTAACAAGAGGCGCTCGTTCGAGGCATTACTTATGTAGCGGCTTATCACGCGAAGCTCTTCTACCCCCCCGTAAACCCAAGCGAGAGAGAGAGAGAGAGGGAGAGAGTGAGCGAAGCACCAGCTGCGTCCCCCTATGTATATACAGCATACGGCCCAGGCATCGCCCTCGAGAGAATTTACGAGGAAGCGGGGAGAATCCAGAATCCATCGAACGCTTCGGCTAACGTAAACGACGGGAGCTCGCCGCCGCGCGCGTTGACGGGTTAGAAGTGCCTCACGGATATCTTTTACGGAGGCCGAGCGAGAGAGAGAGAGCAACAGCAGCTTCGATGGGAGACCTCGCCTTGTTTTACGAGGGCAACCCTATATAGCCCAAGACACGAACAAGTGCCGGGCGCGGGCGGCTGCTTTTATCCTGTGTATACACTATGTGTGTGTGTGTGTGTGTGTGTGTGTGTGTGGAGGGCACAGGGCAAGAACGTTGCCGCATGGTGTATATAGTCGCTTATAGCCGATATACCACCAGAGCACTGCAGTACTGCAACGTGCTCTTTGGGCTGATATGCGATGAGAGACTTTTTGCGGGGACGACCGAGCGAGCTAGAGCTTCTTGCTCGATTGGCTTGAGCTATACTCTGCTACTGCTGCGCTTTTAGCGGCGCGAGTATTCGATTGTTGGACTTTGCGATTGAGACTGCGCGCGCGGTTTTCCGTCCCAGCCGCGTGGAATGACAAATCCATGGAATTTTGCAAATGAGAGTCGTGTTCAAGTTTCGGACAGTGCGATCGTTGATAGAATTTTCGTACTCTATAATAATATAATTCATCGGAAAAAATAACATCGTGAACTTCATTCGAATAACCAGAATTGTTGACTTCGGTCTAGCAAAATATTATTAAGTCGTTACATTTCACGGCAAGATAAAACCTCTTTGGAATAGGCCGAATGAAATATATTATTCTGGAAAAACATACATGTATCCAAACCTGAAAAGCATAGTATCGCATAATAAATGCAATCTCGAAAGATAACAAAGTAGTCTCGGCTGCATCATTCGCGAGGCGCAGCAGCAGCCCTCGTACTTACCAGCCTTTTTTTGCCAAGCCGCGCGCGCGCATAACGAAGTCTGCAGTGCCGCGCAAGTGAGAGCGAATGAGCTATATGTATATATATATATAAGAAGGTATAAGGAAGGCCATGGAGATAATGGATTAAAGTGCAAGGAACTGTCGCTCGTTAAAGTTGCATTGGCGGTATACAGGGAAAGAGGGGGGGGGGGGAGGG
>UELU01077748.1:0-17897 GCA_900490025.1 Megastigmus dorsalis | reverse complement strand
GGAGAGGGGAGGGTGGGAGGGCCTGTGTATTACCTACCTACAAATTCTATTTTCTCAAAGGCCGCTTTAAGTGCTTTCCAAAGTACGTTTACCGACACTAAGCGAAAGAGGGTCGCTTTGGCGTCCATACAAAATAGACGCTCGCGATCCTGAGGCAGCAGCCTTTTTCTCCTCCGCAGCTTCGTTCTCTCTCCCTCCATACATATATATATGTATCGCTTCGTGTTTACGTACAAGCCTCGTACGTAAACACGAAGCGATATTTATGGGAAGTAAGTGTATGATGCTATATACGGAATTAATTGCTCACCCCGCAGCCTCTTATCTCTCTTATATACCCAGTTTTACAGCTTTACGCTCGTGTAAATTAGTTGCTAAGGATCGGATGGGGCAAAATGGATTTTCGTGTGCACTCAAGAGAAATATATATTGTCTACTGTGGTTCTTAAAATGACGAATGTTTTGCCTGACGGATGTGGAATTTGAGAAATGCCAATGCGTCGAGGGTTAATATTTCAGGAAAATAAAAAATTCCGAGAAATTCATGGGAATTAGAAAATACCGTTTGAAAGCAGATACAATTGATTTTTGAAGGCAAATAAATCGATGTAGTGATTTTGCATAACTCCAGAGAGGTTAATTTTTAGCACACATACTTTATAATAAAAAAAGTAATTCGGAATATTTTAGTACATTTTAAATGTAAAGCAAATAATAGGTACATAATTAAAAACAAATTTGTAATGTTATTTTTTTCCTTTGCTAAAAGTTGATGTGTAATTTGCATGAATACGAGGTCTGCGCTCCCCTTTTTACATATGTATACATATATTGTTCGTCGTTTTTCTGTGATAAACAAAGTACTTGTATTAATGTTTTTAAAATTGCGTAAGATTGAAAACAATGCAATTAATACAGCAATCTTGCACCTATTATAATATATAAAATTTATGTCATATACTGCAAATTGGCGTGTTATAATTCACGGTATCTACTTTATGTTTCGTTATTTTGAAAAAAAGAAACACATGACTTAAACTTTTCTGCCACCGGCTATCAAAATATTAAATAAAACGAATCATGCAAAATCCTAATTATTCAGGTATGTTTTATATTATTGACGTTTTCTATGATTTTAAACAGGTAAAAAATTTCGAGGTTTGAAAGGATTACTAATTTTACACCAAGAATTTTCAACAAACTCTTGACTAACTTTCAGCTGTTACAGTATTAGCTCTTGGAAATTAGTTTTAAAACATTCCATGAACTTTTTTTCTTTGTCAGTGAACGTTTTTGTCCAATTAGCCCGAGTCCCAATATTCGTGTAAAATATTAAGTTAATTCTTATATTAATATTTATGCAACTGAATTCATTATTTCTAAATAAGTTTTTAAAAACAACCAATGCAGAGATTCGGAGCGATACTTGGTTCGTGGAATCTCATTTCAAAGTAATTGCTTCCTTTTAGAAAACTTGTTTTAAAATTATATGACAAAAAAAGAAAAACATCTAAGCACTGCTTTACGATCATTTAAAAATTCAAAAATCGTTCCCTCGCTGCAACTCTGCACGTAGAAGAGAAAGGAATATGTGTTTTCGTTTCTTAAAGAAAGGTTTATGACTTATCTGAATTGATTGCAGATATATCAGTGACTATATTTTAAACTTAATTATAGAGTTCGTTTTGTGTACTACAACTAAGTAATCGTGCTGTACACGTTTGCTTATGTAAGGCCTCCTTCGAGAAAAAAAAAATTAATGGGTCATTCAAAATAAACTTTTTGCACATTTCCTCCTCTTTTTTTCTCCCACTCGGCACAAAAAGGTATCATACATTATGTTAACTACTAAATTAGGCGAACCTTTCACTTTTTACGGGCAATTACAACAATATTTATAGTTATCTTTCGACTTTTCTTTCTTTCGGAATAAATGAGCCAATTTAAATAGGAGAATTACGATCGCAACCGATTACGTCAGATTATATTCTTCCCTTTCTCGTTTCTGACTGCTTTCTACAATCTCATTGGAATGCGCACGTGTGCACGCCGCCGACGTCGAGCAGAACTTCAAATGAAAGACGAGCTGCTGTTGCTGTTGCTGCTGCTGTTGCCGTTCGGTAGGCTTGTTTACATTGGGTCGATGGAAAGTTCTCTCGAATGATTGACACCTTTTAGAAAACTATTTCCGCGACAGGTTAATGAGAAAATATTGAATATTATGCCCACGAGATAATTATGGATAAGAAAGCTACTTAATATACTTTTTCCGCGTGGAGGAGCGAAAAGGAAACTTTAATTGACAAGAAAATGCCTGTTACAATTTTTCTAATTAATTATTTCGTAACGGCGAAAAAATGTCGAGCATCGTTTTTTACGGTCGTTGGTTCGGAAAAAAAAGGACAAACCTGTTTTTTTTATATAAATATATAGAAAATTTTTAATTAATTACGCGCAAGTTATGCAAAGTCACATTACGGAATGTTATTAAAAATTTTACTCGCGACCAAACCTTTTTCCATCATGTTTGTCCCGAGACGACTGTGTATCATTCGCATTATTATTCGAATGATAATTAACAATTGCACAAATCAATTATTCATATTTATTCCAAACAAGGCGAAAAGTGTGGCAATTAATTAGCGAGAAGGAGAGAAAAAAAAACCGACTGGCACGAATTTCGAAAGCATTTCGTCAATGTTTAGCAATGTTTCGTCAATGCCTCCTTGCGCTTTCTAATCTATGCACTTTTGTCATTGAGTGTACGGAGTGTGTGCAACATGCGCGCACACAAAGCTGCATTTGTCTTTCGAGCCCAAGACAGGCTTTAAAACGCAAGACCATTTTCGCGTTTGAAATAAAGTAACGCTCTCATATATTACACGTGTTCCTTATTAATAAAATATATCGCATATATGGATACAGCGCAAGTGTGTATCTCGGATAATAAATTGCAACTGTACGGGAGAGGATTGAACATATACAAATTAAATCAAACGCATCGTATATGCAAAATGTCTTTTCATAATTTAGAGGAAGTTTTTACTTATACAGAGTGAACGAGGTCGCGCTTCGTTCGTGGGAGGCTGAACGAGTTTTCTGGAGTGACTTGCAAAGCGAGGTTACGTCTCGGAATGTATAAGATTGATCGCTCATTTTAAAGCACTGTTTGCACACTATATTCAAATGTTTGATTCATAGGGAATTCAATGTGCAGTAATAAGAGAGTCGCTATATTCAACGTGTTACAAGTCCAAAACAGGATTTTCTTCCTGGAGAGAACCGAAGATTGCCATGTGTGGCTCAAGAACAATGCCACATTTATTTCTAAATCCAGATTCTATCGATCTCCAACCATCGAATCACCGGACAAACTAAAATTATTCTCGCAAACAATGACAATCTCAACAAACAAAAAGTATCGGTATCGATGCGCAAATCGTCAAAATACACACACACACACACACACACGCGCGCGCACACGCACACACGAGCGCGAACGCGAACGACCTCTAAAACAGGTACAATCAGCAGAGGCGATCGCACTTTCTCATTGAAAATCCGACGAGAGATTTTTATGCAAAAACCGCTCTTCAAAAGATCGAAATCTTCCCGTTCTCGCCCGCCTTTACAATCACTTAAAGTGTGCGTAAGCCGCCGATAGGTGCACACGTACACACTCTGACACAGAGAGCGAGAGAAAGAGAGAGAGAGACACCACCGAAGCCGCGAAGATCAATATGCTCGCGTATACATGTGCGTGTGTAGGTGCGGTGCAAGTGGGGGCGGGCAACGAGTGTGAATTTTGTGTGTGCATCCGTTCGCGTACATGTACGTCTATATATCTGTACATGCGGTACACGCGCGTTTATGCATCATATATGTAGCTACGTGTGCCGAGATATGCGCGCAGCGGTTTGCGCGGAGATTGCGCGCCTACGATCCGCGGATACTACTATCTCCAATTACGATTCGCCGAAATAACAGTATTTTAGACTGTCATACGCGCGTTCGGATTTGCTTGTTACTCCCGCGCGCGCGTTTAGGATAAAATAAGCCGCGACGAGAGAGAGAGAGAGAGAGAGAGTTCGTTAGATTGTTCCCGGCTCGATATAGCGATGCTTAAAAGTATCGTTATAGTATGCGCGGAGAGAAAACTGGATGACCCTGCGATCGTTTTCGAATAGGATAAACGATGATATAACATTGCAGCGATAACGCGAGGATTATTTTGACGGCAAATTTTAAATTAAATTCTTTTAATCGGTTAGAATTTTATATGGTTTTCTTGTCTATAGACTCCTGTCAATTCTACTTTTTCTGTTGAAATCGTTTTGTGTTAAGTATAAGAAACGAGAAAACGTGAGAATTGTTCCACTATTTTAGAGATTCAGCTTTCTGGCGGAAATTTGCAGAAAAATTGAATTTCTAAATCCAGTGGAATGCGTGTAAGTAGATACATGCAAAGTACGATAATCCTTGTCTTGCCAGACACATTCATTTTATTGTAAGTTTATTATTTCAAGAAAACGATATTGCGGATTGTCGCACTTATACTAATACACCAAACATAAAAGTTGAAATTCTGTAAAAATTTATGTTCTGAATTGAGTAGCACGTAATATTACACACCGTAACAAATATGATTTATCGCAAGTCGATTTTTGCTGACGCCGGCTTTGAATTATTTCTACTACAAAGATAAAATTCGAAATGAAATCCACAAGCAGGTTTTATTCGAAACAGGCTTTAAAATAGATTTTCTATACGGAAAAGTTTGTTGCGTCCGCAGTCGATATTTCAATCTTCATAAAGAAATTCATAAATGCATTTCTTAAGTTGTTGGCAAAAAGCTTTTTAAAGATGAAATTCACTAACTTTTAACTTCTCTTTCTTAAACACTTCTCTCTAGCGGGGCTCTTTATACATCTCGGATAGGTCAGTTTAAACTTGAAATTTCGCTATTCCATTCGAGAGTGTAAAAACTTGGCAACGAAAAATGGCGCGACGCCGTTATTAAAAAAGACAGCGCGACTGCTTTGCGACTCCGCGAGCGGCAATTTTGATGAGAATTTTCTGAAACTCATCCGCGGGGGTATATATAGTATTTGGAAGGGAAAAAAGGGAAAAAGTTTTCACAATTTTTGCCATCTACAACACGAGTAAATGACTTAGCAGGAACCACAAACGAGTATCGCGGAGTAGAGGTTTTCCTCCTTTAAAAGTTTTAACGACTTTTTTTGCCATACAACGAGCTTTTTGAAGAGCTATTTTATATTAATTTTATTATGGGGAATGTTACTGAATTCCGCTTAATGATGTACTTATGAGAATAATGAATTGTAAAATTATTGTAAAAGAGTATGAAATGTTTAAAACTTCTATAACGCGGAATTTGAAATTTTTAACTATGAATGTTTGTTAGGTCTTTTTTAGATCCCTAATAAAAACAGACGATAAACCTTTATTGGAATTTTAGTTTCAGTATTTATCCCAACACTAATAAAATAAAAAAAATCGACAAAACAATAATTTTGAATTTACAACCTTTTTGTCTGAGAGAGAATATGAGTAAGAGATTAAGTCCATAGAAAAAAAACTCGTGGACGCTGCTTAGATTTACTAAAATCATTAAATAATTTAAAGCCTTTTTTACTATAAAGCATGAAGATTAATCAGATAAGATGAATATTTTGAATATAAGGAATTTTGTTTTTTGAAACTTTGTTTCATATTTGGGGATTTGAATAAATTAATACTAAAGTCTATTTAAAATTCATTATTCAATCTTCTGCGCTAGTATAATCATACGCTTGTGCACTCTAGATTATTAAAAGCTGTACGACAGCGCCATATTAATTAAATTCAATTTGATAAATAATTAATTTCAGTAGCTTAAATTGCAAGCCTTGCACAAAATGGTAATTTATAAATTTTGTAAATTATATACATTTTTAAAGAATACATTATATATTTAGTTCTTTTAAGCTTTCGGATCTACAGTTAATTAATACGTAAACATGTTTTTACTACTCTAACGCGCAATTTCATAATGTAAACATGTGACGGTTATTTTCACTGTAGAGTACAAAATTTTAAACGAAATTATGAAAAGCGCATAATTCTTATCAAGCCATTTGCTTGAAGTCAATCCTGAAATAGCCACGTTTCTCATCTTGACCGAAATATTAACCCTATAATACCGCAAAACCTCCATCGGTGGTACTATCTCTCCTTTTTCCACTTGGGAACGTGCTTACATTACGCCGACATAAATAACCCAACTCTCCTCGTACACACACTCACATGCACGCGCGCAAAGCCGCATTTCCTTCAGTGTATATTATTCTAAACGCAAGGTTTAATAATTTAACGTCCGTTTTTAACGCGCCTCGACATTAAAACTCGATTCGCGCACATTTAAACATTCAAACAAACATTCTCTTATTTTTAAAATCAGAATTGCTCGCAGGCATACGGAGCAAGCGAGAGAGAAACAAAACAGATAAATCAGAAAGAGCGTGATGCGATAATACTGTTATGGAATTGTTCACGGGCTTATTGTATACGGAGTGGATGAGTGTAACGTGAGTTGCAATGGCGAAAATGCCGTTAAACTTTTGTTGAATAATCGTCAAAGGTTAAATTCAAATGGACTTGCAGCTCGAGCTCGCTGGAATTTCGCGGCATCATTTCTGCGATGACTCAGGAAATTAGCGCTCCAATTCCTCGTGCGCTTGTAAGCGCCCTCTGCACTTCTTCTTGTTCTTATTGCACTTTTTCTTCTTTTGCATTTAATCGACTAATATTCTTTCTATGCCATTCTTCTTGCTTTCGCTATACTTCTCAGAAATATAAAGCAATTTCTGGGTGCTAGGGTGTGGTAATATATGCAGGGTTGATTAATCTCAACAACCATATCTACTGTCCATTTTATACGTTACGTAATAATTTTTGGAATCGTCGTGAATAGTGCAAGTCATGAATTTGGTTAAAAAATTTTAACTTCTTTCTTTTAGAGCGAGAGGAAGGTAAGATAGCGTCCTCATTTTGAAGAGCAAGCACGCAATGCAGTGCACTCCTCTTCAGTTTGAAAGGTTACGAAAAAAACGTTTATTAATATTCTAATAGTTGCTTAACATTGAGCGATTAGAAAATTTTTTCAACATTTATCAATTTCAAAAATATGTAATAATAATTTTATAATTCTACCTTTTATTTTTGCACACAGTTTAAAACTCTTTTCTGTGAACCAACGTTTACGCAATAAAAATGCAGAAATTTAAACAATAATCCATACCAATCTTTTTTTAATAATCAATACCGAGTCTGCTTGAAACAGAATAATCTTTAAAAACAAGGGAATTTTACAAGGGTAAGAAATTCCTATTTCCCATAGAAAGATCATCTATCTTTTATAATGGTCAAATTCTTTTGGAAATAGAATGATTAACTAAATACAAAACGGTTATTTTACGATTTTTTCCATCCCATATAAATATACATTAGAATTAAAAGTATCATTTGAGCTAAAAGAGCAAAAAAATAAAAAATAAAAAATCACAATAATAAATGATTTACGTACTTGCTCTCATTGCGATTATTATCGTTAAAGATAAATTTTACTGTGATATTCAGTAATTCAGTAATAATGTTGCGTGCCATAAAAATATTTCATTTTTTTTACGTTAATGGACGCTTAAAATAACAATATTTTTTCCACTGTCTAAACTGATCGCTCATATGCGCTTACGTCACCGCGTGTAATTTTCTGTTCTCTTTGATGGTTTGTTTAACGCTTCTTCTTTATATTTTTTTTCTGCCTTGGCGAGCGCGAGCTTTGAAAAAAGAAGAAAAAAATTCCCTCTTCTCGGGTGAAACGTGCTGAGCATCTCTCTTTCTATTTCTCTTCTTATGTAAATACAAATCCAATACCATTAGAAGCTCCGTTTTATGAATAATTTCTGCACATCAAAGCGATCATTTGTCTTTGTTTCGTGCGGCGTTTACTTTTATTGACGTTGATGACGCAGCACTTTTTGTTTAAACAAAGATTTAGAATTACATTTTAATTTATATACCTGAAGTATCTTCTTTGCGAATGAAAATAAGTACTCGAAGTTGCAATTTATCAAATCGTACGTCACTCTGTGTATGATTGAATTTCAAAACTGTTCGGCTCGTATTTATTGCCAGTGTCGATTTTGTTATACAATATCATTTGGAATTTAGCAAAGCGTCGATACGTTTACTAACAGGCACAAGCATGTTATCTTTTCTTTTTTGTAAAATGACATGCCTTTCACAGCTCGTTTTAGATTGGCCTCATTAAAAATGAGGTCATCAATAAATCAATATAAGTAAAAAAATCATACTTTTTACTTTGTAAATAGAATTTAGAGGTAAATGTGACATTCCAGGTTAAATCGGTCATCCAAATCTATTGTTTCGTTTGGTGGAATAAATTTCAGACATATATATTGCGCAACCTGCTGACTAACGGAGAAATACGCATTTTTATGAAAAATAGATCATTACAAAGCAAATTTAATCAGTTATGCATGCTGCGTGTTTTTGTTCGAAAACGTATATATTTTGCTTGAAATGCATTCTGAAATAAATGCAATGTTTTTACAAAATGAATCATTAGAATTTTATTCTCGAGTTTCTTTTCCACTCAAAGACTTTACAATTGTGTGTCAGACGGTAATGTAGGTTACTTCTTTCCATCTCATTTTGAGTTTGCGGTCAAAGAGATCGCTTAATAACCGCAAACAATAAAATCTACGAAATTCGCATTCAATTAGTTTTGCTTATTAATATCTATGAAGTAGCCAGTAGGAAAATTTACGAAGGACTCGTTATTAAGCCAGTACTATAACCGTACAAAAGTAACCACCAATACAATGTGGCCTTGCTTAATGGGCTTGTTCTGAAGTTAAATTAATATTAATGGGCACATTAATATTAAAATGTAAGGCAATAATAACGATAGTCATAAGCAGAAACTACGTAACAGGATAAAAATGATTAGTGCTGCTAACAAAGGGTATTTACTTCATAATTGTCAATTACACGTGAGAAATGGACCAATGCAGATATTAACAGTAAAGTTTCATATAAGTAAAAAATATCAGTGACTCTAATGTAAAGCAGTTTAATACTAAAAATCCACTAAATTTTAATATAGGATTATTACTCATAGTATTTGTTTAATTTATTAGGTTGACAATTGAATAATGAGTCAAAAAATATATACTTATTATATTTCCGTGACTATATTCTGTTACCCTCTTTAGGTCTTATTACCTATTTAATCGAATAGATTCGTCAATGTGGTACTTAAATAATCACGTAACATCTCAGGCCTCTTCTTAGGTTTTATTTCTAAAGAACTATACTATAATGTATGGACAGTACAAAATAAATTAACACCAACTCATATACAAATAAGTAGCTCTATTAAAAAAATTGATATTATTAAAAATATAATGTACAATTTTCACGTATAGATTATATTACAAAATAGCTCATATACTCGTAAATTATTATTATTTATAATTTGTATTTATAAATTTGACGATTAAATAACTAATAAAAAAAATTAATGCAACTAATAGAAATTGGAATTTAAAAATTAGAAACTATTTAAGTCAAAGTAACCGTCAAAATAATATTTGTAACATGCAAAAAATAAAACAGAAATAGTGAAGTGCGTATTTAATTTAAAGACTCGAAGAATTTTTGCATGAGTATAAAAAGCACTTTAAAATTCATGTAGCAAATAAAAGGAAAAGAGTGAAGAAGAATCGATAAATAATAAGAAAAAGAGAAGAAAAAAGACTTACCGCAGACTTGTAGGGATACTGATCAAACATTCTGGCCGCGTCGAGCTCACCGTTGAGCATCGAGTAGTTGGAGTCCATACTGTCTCTCCTTTTCTTCTCACCACCTGCAGAATACAAGTTAGATTATCCATTACGAGAGAAATAAATTCAAATGCCAGTTCTTATTTTATAAAAAAAAGGATTCGAAACCAAAGTGTAATATTTTTTACTCTAATGGAGCTACTTTAAATAAATGATTTTATATACCACCATAATTGATTAACAATTGTTAGTGAATTTTTTCATTTAATAAAAAATTATTTAGAGTTTCAAATAGCTTGAACGCGTCATAATTATTTTATCATAAGTAGAATTAACTATTCGCAGCCATTAAATATGGAGTTCAATTTTAATTGTTTTTTCTTTCACCGAATACTCAAATTATGATATCGTGAGCTCCAGTGAAAAAAGGTTCTATTTTAATTCGTTAGGTCAAGAAGGTTCTATCTCACGAAAACGTTTTTTTCTTTCAGGTTAATTTAGTAAGAATTGCATTAACGTGAAAGGAGGGTCCCGACAAGATCGGAATAAAATGAAGTCCTTATAAGAAACGCACAATATCTATATTATCACTTTCAGATACTCCCTTACATGATGGGAAAATTAATAAAAAATGATCGAAAACCTGTTTTTCTATATTCGTATGTTTCCACTTACATGTATTAAGCATAATGACCAATCATATCGGCCTTTTTTTTAAACTTTCCCCGTTAAGTAATGGATTTAATTCTGTTTCAAAGTAAACGTGTTTTTATACTCTGAATGATAGTGCTAGTCTAGTACGTTTCCCTTGAAATTTCAACAGGAGGCCAGTGTCGGGATCCTCCTTTATGAAAAGCTTTTGAAAACCTTCCTCCAGTCTAAACTATACTTAAATTTAAAAAAAAAAGTATTTTCGCGAGCTTGAAATAATTTCCATGAATGAAGAAAACCAAAATAAAATTTTAAATAGAAACTTTTTCCACCAAGTCGAGGATCAAAAGACCATTTTTGTGGAGTTACTGTTTAAAAATTAAAATTTGTGTTAAATGAAAATATTTGCATTTATCTATATTTACCAA
This sequence comes from Megastigmus dorsalis, assembly GCA_900490025.1. Taxonomy (NCBI): domain Eukaryota; kingdom Metazoa; phylum Arthropoda; class Insecta; order Hymenoptera; family Megastigmidae; genus Megastigmus; species Megastigmus dorsalis. The sequence goes on along the minus strand of UELU01077748.1, from coordinate 6,949 downwards.
TGTTTAAAATATTTTTAATAATTAATATGCAAATAAATAGCAAGTAGATGTAGAAGGTATAGTAATTATAACCAAAATTATCAGAACATCTATTTTGGTTCATATATAATTACAATAACTATTTCATAATGATAACGATAGGATATTATTAAATGGACATTAGCAAATAGTTAAACTTTGATGAAACCGTTTCAATAATAACTCATTTTCTACGTTGATACTCCGTTGCTCTTCTTTCTTGGTAATAAATCATCATTATTTTGCGATTTTAAATTCGTTTCGTCATTACTGGATTTCATGCATGCAGTTCTCATTTACTGACATCAAGTGCATCCGTGTTTTCTTTTATAAAAATTTTGAAATGCAGTTTCCTGTTTTAAAATGAAAATAATGGCGCCTCGCGACCCAATTCTTTCACCGCTTAATCTTAATATAAATATAGACGCGTATAAATATAAAAATGTAAGTGATGAGCAAAAAAGAATTTAATGTCGCATCTTCTTAAATTAAAAAACTTTCACCAATTAATTCTACTTTGGACATAAAAAAAGTAATGTGATCTCAAAACTTGAGTGTGCTGTTACGAGTACAGCATCACGCGGAAGCATTGCAAGCATTTTCTCAGTTTGATTCAACAGTCCCGTTTCACCGGTTCAAATAATTCAGATCCATTTGAACTAGCTACTGATGGATAATTGAGAACTTGCATTAATATAATGTAATGTAATATATGATTCCAAACTCAGATCTATGATGACCATAATAGATTATTTTTTAAAAGCATTAATCCACTCAGCTGTGTGGTCGAAATATATTATATTGATTGTCTTAATTTATTAAATATATGTTTCTTTATTTGTGTTACATTAAAATTTTTATTAAATCAACGTTTTTGCCAACCAATGTAAAAAGATAACGTTATAACGTCAACTGGTAATAATCAGTAAGTTTCTAAAAAGATTACTTATGTATGCGTGGATAGTAAAGGCTTGATTTGCTAATGAGATCTATGCAGAAAAAAGGCTAAATCAAGTTACAAAACTTAGATAAGTAGATTTAACAGGTCGACTTTGTTTTATTCTATTATGAACCTTTGTAATACAAAGTTATATAATTATAACTATTTCTACAAAGTTGCAACTTCAATAAAAAAATAACAAGTGTATATCAACGTAATGAGATTAGTTTTTTTCTTTTAAAGAAAGTTTATTCGAAAATATACAATAATAAGACTTACGACGGCAGATTATAAAAAGTATTAATCATCAAAAAGTGATTAATTTAAAAAGCTGAAGAAACTGCTAAGTATTTTCACGACGGAACTTGTTCGTTAACATTTAATGTTCTTTGTCGAGATTATTGCCCCTCACAGGCTTAAGAAATAATGAATAGAACCTTGTTCTTAACCAATACATGACAAGCATTGAATAAATCGCACTTTTTCACCAAGTAATTGAGCTTAGTATTCGTAGAAATGTGGCTTATAGAAGAAAAATTTGTTACGCATGCGCAGTAAAGTAAGTATATCTATTTTACAGACCACTGGCATTTTCAACGTAGTCAGTACGAATACTTTCATGCATCGTGTATTCCATGATCGTTCTAATTTACATGGAAATATTTAATCTCGAAAACAATGGTTTCGTACTCAGAGGATTTTGCATAAAGTTCTTCACAGCAGAATCTAGGAATGCTAAACAAGGTAAGTAAAGTACTTCCGGGAAAACAATATCGCCAAAACGTTGGCAAATGTTTTTAAAGGACCTATAGAGAAATATAATAAAACGTACCTTGACTACACCTAAATAAGCTCATAATATTATTCAATTAATTAATTGAAAACCGTATTTAAATGCTTCATAGTATTATAAAACTCAGGGTAGATAATACACTGAATACAGGTATAGTGTTTAAATATTAGCATTCAATTAAAACCACTCTAAATGAGCGTGGTGAAATCATGATGCTACATAAATTATTAATTTTAAATTGAATGGTAATGTATTTTTAAAAGATAAGCAATTGTAGCGTTGTTAATAATTTATCTCCACAGACATTGGTCAACTGATTGGTTACATTTTGCTTATTGATTCTTGAATAATAAGAGGATATAATATCTATCCGTACGCGAAACTCAGGCCAGTTAATTAAAAATACAAAATAGAAGCAAGTCACAGTTGCATGAACAAAATTACTGCATTGATTAAACTTTTTCATGACGTTATTTCAGAATCCCATTTCATACATTCGTCTATAAAATCTTATTCAACTAGCTTTCAAAACAAGTTTTTAATTTTGAAACAACTTTTGACATTTTAGTGTGGAAAAGTTTTGATTACGTACTGCAAAACTTTTATAATACATAACCAATTTAATGTCAAAAAACATAAAGTTTTGATGTAGAACGGTCTCATTCGTGATCTGTAGCTATTAAATTTTTATGTGAGAAGTTGCTTACTCCCAGCAAACACAATTTTCTTCGCTCGAATAAAATGAAATGCGCTTTAAAAAATATACTTTTTAACCATATTTTCAAAGTACTAAAATATCGCATAAAAAGTAACTTTTGATAAATCTGTTATAAATATTATACAAGTGAATTCTAATAAAAATCCTAATTTATAAAAACCTTTAAAAACGTTATTGTTGCTCAGAATAGTATTCTAAAACAAAATTAATTGATTGTTTATTGTTTAAAAAATTATCTTTTATTTAAATAAAATTACTAATCAGAATTTGTTTATTAGAAACTAAATTTACACTATAATGAAGGTTAATGTTGAACAAATGTTCACTGTACAATGTAGACAATAAAATTTAAGCGGTCAAACGCTTTCTATTATGGATTGCAAATGAAGCAATTCCACGCTCGACCAATACTTAGATTATAGGTACGAAAATGTAAGTCATATATTGCGAATGTATTGCGCGATCCACAATTTGCAGAGACTATAATGAAGTGTGGGTCATGCAATACATTCACAATGCATAACCCACATTTCCGTAATCAGGAACGTGGAATGCAAAGCCATTTGAATTATTGATTCGTATTCTTTTGCTCAGCACAATTTTAGCATTATATGAAAAAGGAAAAAGTATCGACTATATAGTTTTCGTCTCCGGAATGCATATTTTGCTTTATTTTTAGCATTATAATTGTCTTTCCATGCTTGTTGCACAAGGCTACAACTAAATAAAAATAATTGTCAATCACGATATAATTTTCTATACTCGTTTCAAAATCCATTTCGAAATCAGTTTTTTCTGAGAAACTTTTTTTTATAATTTATTTAAAGGCACAAGACGAAATAATGGTAGCAATCAAAATAAATTAGGTACTTTATATATAGTCCAATTTGCGACTACATTCTAATTCAATTGTAGATAAATTATAGTCGAGCCGAGCTCATTGTACTTGATAAAAACCTTGTTATTCGCAAGTTGAAAAACACTGCATTACCTTTGAAGACATTCGTCTGTCAATTGAACAGAAAATCAATATGTTGAAAGACTTGGTTTATACTTTAAGACAATCAATTATTAATGTTAAAACTGCTATTCAAATCAATACGCTACATTCATCGTCGTATGTATAGAACAACAAATCAATGTTAAGTTTAGCGGAATTTTTTAAAACTGCACATGTCATTGATACATATCAGCGATAAGCTCCTTTCGTGATTTTGAAATAAGTGCTTTTTTCCTGTTCTTTATTCCTTACATTCATTTAAATTCGTCATTTTAAACTAGACGATTTGCATTTTATGTAACTGTATGTTTAAATTTTGAATATATTATAAATAAAACGCCATTACCATTTTGAATGTTTATCTGAAAATGAATAATGCCACATAAATAATATGTTGCCAACGAGATTTTTCATAATTGCTGTCCGGAGTTAAATAGGTGAATTCGTTCACGTTTATCCGTTAAAATATTATTGCTTTACTTGCAAAAATTCGTAGAAATACTTGTTTCGAAAGCCATTCTCTAATGCTGCATAAATAACTTGTTCGACATTATTAATTTTAGCAACAGCGTAAAATACTACGATATTGTGTGCTATTCATCAGAATAGCGAAAGATGTCCACCACATATGACGCTTGACGTGAAACATGCGGTCATTCACGTGGACGTTTCCCTCTCCCTGATTAACGCTTCACTGGTCAGCCATTGCATATACACTGCTTTACGATGTCAAAACAAGATTAAAGAATGCAAAACTATGGCAGCCGTTGTAATAAAGATAATCATAGAGTAGAGAGTAAAGCACACAGTCGTTGGCCTCTTGCCTATTTTTTCTTGGAAGACAGCAGCGCGCGCACATGCACACACACACACACACACACATTTTTCCTTGTCTTTTTTATTCGATTCGTTGCATAAATATAATTCTCAGCAATATAAAAGGTAACAATTCAGTATGCCCGTTATCATTGTTTGCAGTAACGGTAATGCAGAGAAAGTTGATGTGCTGGGGAAAGGGGAAGGGGGGAGGTGGGGGGACAATAACCCGTTGTCGAAGGACCGATAACTGTGCATAGTTCACCCCATATATGGCGTACTGTCTATACTCTGAAAAGAAAATAACTGGATCTTTAAAAAAAATGCATTTCCACGAACGATGAATTCGCAAAGAATGTTTATATATCTGTACTTACTGTTTTCACGAGCTTTACTATTCAATTCTTTTCTTATAAATTTCACAAAGTATTTGAAAATGTTATTTAAAAGATGAAAAAATTGTCTGGTTAAAAGAAAACTTGATTTCCGACAAAAATGTATTTTTCGCATAATTTACGAATTCATTTTGTGAAAATAGCTTACCAATACGTCAAAAAAAACGTTTTTTCGATTCAAAGAAATTGACGTATCTGGATAAACCAAGAATTGGATTTACTCTGCACAGTATTATCACAACCACTCATCGAAAGTAATTTATTTTAATAAAATCTTTGAGTTGAAGAAAATCGATGTAAATCTGAGCTATTAAAATATTTCAATATAAGTATTTAGAATAATAATTCGCATTATCGCACAGTATTCGAATAAATTCTCAACGAACTATATCTATATTCGTAAGTATTCTAGACGTTTCTCAATGTGTTCGTTAACGGAATAGAATAATATGCGAATGTTAAATTTCATAAATAAAAGAATATTACTTCGACGACAGAATAAAGACACGATTATATAATTTCGCAATTCATCACATCGCATTTTCACGACAAACCGCAATTTTTAAAAATATTCTTTTATCTAGGAAAAACAAAGAACAGTAAGTAGAATTCAAGATAAGTTACCGAACAGACTGATGGCGATGGCCCCAACGATACCGTCCGCGCTCATTGTCGTTTCCGTGTGTCTCCTCCTCTGGTTTTCCGTCTCCGCGTTCTCGGCAATACTCTTTCTTCCAGGAATTGGCCGACTCCTCAGAAAGTACTTCCGGCTGGCGAGTGTCGATGTCCCCGCGTCTGGGCGTCGCCGGTCATAATCAGTACAACTGCGGTGCACACCTTGTCACACGCACACTGCACACTATACAGATTGGCGAGAGAGAAAGAAGATCGTTATCGATCCGAGTCCGCACACAACTGCCGCCTGCACACTTGTCTAGTTCACTCGAGTTCAAGAAAAAGAAATTCTTGTCCCACGCACTTTTTCCCCCACAGATATATTTGCGTCGATACCTACTTATGTATACTTATCGGCAAAATCCGAGCCTCGGAAACAAGAGAGAATCTCTATCGGATCATCAAACGCTCGCGCACACAAGGTAAACACAGGCACCACAGTCGCACGCGCGCACAGTACAAAGTGTAGTCACGCACACCTTTTTATCAGCTCACTTGCGGCTCAACGATGCATCTCTCGAGACGGAGTGCTCCGGCACCGTCAGGCGGCTATCGCGGCGGTGGCGGCCGGGTAGTCTCGACCAAAACAAAGTGGTGCGGCACTGGCACGCAGTCGGCGGCTCTTCAGCGAAGCAGGCGGTGCGTAGTGTGCGCGCTCCAAGTCCTGTCGCACAGCGCGCGCGATAAAAAAAAAGCGAGAGTGGACGCGCGTGTCTCTTGCCTTTTTGCGCTGCTGCTGGTGCTGGTGCTGTGCTGCTGCTGTGCTGCTGCTGCTATTGCGAGAGCAGCACGTGTTTACACGCACTCACACACAGTGGCCGAGGTTCGGTACACGCCAACGGGCCGAGGGGGTGGGGGGGCCTTTCTCGACCAGAGAGAGAGAGAGAGAGAGAGCGCGCACGACGGATCCCTCGACGCGGAGCGCGATGCGATCGGCAGTCTAGCGGACTCCGAGCAGCAGTAGAACGAGGCGGAGGAGGGGGAGGTAGAGCGCACGCGAGCGGGAAAGAGAGAGAGAGAGAGAGAGAGAGAGCGCGCGCTGCAGTGCCAAGGACGAGGGGTGAGGTTAGGTCAAAAGTGTGCGAGAGGCGCCGGCAGAGGCGGAAGAAGAGCGCGAGCGAGAGGCTACCAGTCTATATACAGGTATACGCGTGCATCGCTGCAGGAGAGCAAGAGCGAGAGCGAGAGAGAGAGAGAGAGCGTGTTGAATGAGAGCGAGCAGGGGGAGAGAGGGCGAATGAATGAACGAATAAGAAGGAGAGGAAGAGGATTAAAGTGCGCGACGAGGTGCGGTGTGCGGTGTGGTGCACTGCTGCTGCTGCTGCTGCTGCTACTGCTGCTGCTGTTGACTGCTGGCTGCGGCTGGTTGCACGGGCCGAGCGTTGCGGCTTTTCCCTGGGGCCGCGAGAGAGCGAGAGAGCCAGCGAGGCGTTAGCAACGCGCGTTCGGCGTCGGGTTTATACACCGCGAGTATAGAGGAGAGACACAGAGAGAGAGTATGTACGTGTTGCCGCGATAGTAGCCGTAGGTGCAGTGCACCGTGGCGGTGGAGAGGCTCCTCTGCGCCGCGCGCCCTACCCCCCCGCGTCCCACC
>UELU01077746.1:2726-19042 GCA_900490025.1 Megastigmus dorsalis | reverse complement strand
GAGAGAGAGAGAGAGAGAGAGAGGGGATAGTCGAGCCTCTTTCATCAGAGTCAGCAGGTCGTTGCTACGTTTGGCCCCTGCTTGAGGCATTTCCCTTCTCTTCTCATAAAATCGGCTTACCGCGATGCGGCGATACGCGACTCCGAGCTTTCGTTTTATAAAACAGAGCCTCTCTCACTCTTTCACTCTTTCATTCCGTCGTGTGAATCTATGGGAGAAGGATAAAGAGAGACAGAGACGAGGAGGTGAAATATGGGGAAGCGTCGGGATGTGATACGGTAGACGAGGAAGGAGATAAAGAGAGAGCGGAATTCTATTGCGAGCGCATGCGACCTGATTGAACTCCCGGACTCACTCATAAAATCAAGATATAAAAACTATGGAGAAAAACAGCCTCACGCGGTATATATATTGCTGCGTATTCTCTCCGTTAATGTGCTTTTCTTATCCGTATGTACATCGAGCCGTATTAAAATGAGCCGGTTGCGTAAATTACAGACACGGGACTGATTTGAGTTGCATTTCGCTTGGTGCATAATTTACGACATTTACGATATAGTATACGAGTCGCTACATTTCGCTTCTCTTATTTCTATATTTAAGATCAATTGAACAAGACGATTTATTTTCATATAACCGAAACGAATTATTTATACACCGAGCATGACTTGTTTATTTATGACTGGTTTTCTCTGCAATATACAGCTGCTCGCCAAACTTTAGTTAAAATTAGCTGTATATTAGTTGAAAATCAAGTCAACTATACTTGTAACTAAAATCGACCCCTTGTTTTTGATGTTCTCCAATCAACAGATCGAGAATGCCCCAAAAATTTTTGCACCGGTACAATCCCTATACGAAGAGATCATGCCATACACTCCAATGGGAGAGAAAGGAAAGAAAACAGTCGAGTTTTTTAAGCTCGCATAAAAGCTGCATTTGCTCTGCCGACTTGCAGACGATGTTTCAATTCAAACATCTCGCACTTTTATTAGGCACTAAAGTATGCATTATCATGCTTGCAGCTCTTACGAATTCTTCCCCAGTATCGGTTTAAAAGCCGCCAGACTCTATCCGCCTGTCTCTCTCTCTCTCTCTCTCCCTCTCTCCCTCTCTCTCTTCCTTTCCCCCTCGCCCAATACGCGGCAAAACGATATCACGAGCTCTGAGAAACAAAACAAAAAGAGAGAAATGCTAGAGGAGAAAACTCCTAGCCCCGAAGTACTTTCTGTATCTGAATCGAATATCGAGAGGCGGAGAAGCAGCGACACGTATAAAACTGTATACGCGATATAACAAAAAGACGGCGGAATTACTCTAGGGAAGTCGCTGCAAAGTAAGAACATCATAGATGTGACGTGCCAGATGCTGTGCAACTTCCTTTTCTTTCCATTTTAGTGATGGAAATCCTTTGTTTTTTTTTTCTTTTTTAGTCCAGTGAATGAGTCTTGACGTGAAAATTATTATTTTTTACTATATGCGCATTACGCTGTCTAATATTCAGACTTTATTGTTTGAATGATTCGCAGTGAGCAATAGCTACTTCGCAGAACGAGCTTCACAGCAATGGAAAACAAAGTTTTTATCACGAAAGATTTAAATGATTTTCCGTCAAGTTTATTTGTCAAATCGAACTCCTCGACAAATCAGAACTTATATTGAAGTATCAACTAACTAAAAGTTCAAGCTATGGACTGAATAAATTGAACATTCAAGTCCATGATCGCGGAACGCCGAATTTCCTCAAAATCTACTTGGAGTGAATTTTGACTTTGGTACATCCGCATAGGGCAGAAAAAAGGGCAAAAAGACTTGGTAATAGGTAGAAGACAGAGAAGCAATATCGAGGAGACCGTAAACGTCGCCAGGCCTGTAATACGCGCCTCGACGATTCGAACTCCCGATAATTCGAAAAGTAGGTGAGACTCACTCAATCGCCATTTATAGACATATATAGAACTAGAATTCGCGCTAGTTGCTATACGCAGGCGTTTCCAGGTGACGTCAAGCCAGAAAATCCGCTTACATCGATAGCGGTAGTGGCTCGAGGCGTTGTGTATCGCCCGGAAAAAGAATCGAGACAAGGAGATCGAGAGAACGAGAAAGAGAGAAAGAGAGAAAGAGAGAAAGAGAGAGAGAGAGTGTGAGAGGGGTAGGGAGGGAGGGATAGGGAGTGAGAGGGGAAGACAGAAAGGTCTGAAACCAGCTTGCGACGCCTTAATCGACGCTTCGTCTATTGAATAGATATAGCGACAGCAAGATAAGGATTTTAGCCTGTCTATTGTGACTTGCTTTATATCAACTGGACATGACGCTTTCGTATAAGTTGGGGAAGCTAGCTAAATCATTTCCAGATACAACGGCATTCTATTGTGAGAAATTATACTTTCAGTTTGTTGATAAGGTGGAAAGCGAAATTGCAATTGTATAAAATTAAACTGTTGAAATATTAACTTAAATATGATTTTATCATCAACTATCACAATATTCGCCAGAAAGGGACACGTAAAAATATATTGTGTCCGCAGGGAAATTTATTTCGAGCTATATAAAATATCTTTTCTGTTTCTGAGCTTTTATGACAGGAAAAATATGTAAAAGTATTTTCATGCACATTTTATTCAAAGGAATATTTACCAAATAAATGCATTATATTCTTGGCTCGTACATCAGCGGAAACTCAGTTAGAAATGGTATTTCAAGTAATTCGATTATAGTTATCAAGCACGTTAAAAATAGCAAGCGCAGCTTATCGCTGTAGCGCTCCAGGACAATATAAGCTTATTAATTATGTACGCTGGAACCGAAGAAAATGTCATTTCACAATCTGAAATTTAATGCATAAATCATAAAGTTACACAAGAAAAAGATTATGTATATATATATATAGCTGGTACAGCGGTCGATTTCCCTCTCGGCTAATAAAACCACAATGATTTCGCAGTACACTAGAGGAGCGCGCTGCCGCTACAATTTCCCTTACGGCTTCCTCCGACTCCTTCTTCTGACTCTTGGCCTAGAGAGACGCTGAAGGAAGAGCAAGCGAACGAGCGTGCGAGCGAAAAAGTGGGTTGCACGGCTGTGCGGGCACGTAAAAAGATGAAACAAGATGGGGAGAAAAGAGTCGAGATATATACATCGACGAAGGCGCATGAACGAAACGCAAGCTGAGAGAGGGAGAGAGAGAGAGAGCTTGCTGGCATGTAGGAGCGGAAGAAGAAATAAAGCCAGCGAGGAGAAAAGAAAGAAAGTCGGCGAAAAGAAGAAGTAGAAGAAGAAGAAGAATAAGAAGAAGAGAGAGTGAGTGCATCCGCACGGCTAAAAGTCCTGCAGCGTGCAAACGAACACACAGTAAAAGATATACCTACACGTATACGTTGGCTAAAGCCGGACGGGTAGGGAGGTAGGAGAGGGTGCGAGAAACTCCCGAGATTTATAGGAAAAGAGTTTCGCTAGTAGGGGAAAATGTCAGCGTGTGTCGCGCGCAAACACAGCTCGGCTTCAAGTTCCTTAAGACTTCGGTCCGTCAAATCCCGGATATATCTCAAGAGAAAGCAAGAGAGAAATAGAGAGAGAGAGAGAGAATAGAAGAAGAAACGAGATAGCCAAGCGCGACTCGCGAATCCCCGAGATTAACCTCGCACAAGCCAAGATAAGGTTCGCCTTGGCTGACCGATAAGCACGAGCTGTACCTATCCATGCCCATCCGTCTTGGTGCTAGACCGCGATGGATGATTTCCTCTATCTTTCTCTGGCATAAGGGAACCAGCAGACACGTCATTGGCGTTAAAGCGTTGCAGCTATGCGAAAACACGTCCGAATACGCAGGGCCAGCCAACGGAACCATTAACTTCTGATTTGGTTTGGAGCGAAATAGCGGCCGCCCGACTGATGATTGAAATGCCCTGAAGTTTCAAATGTTGTGCTAATTGAAAGCTTCGCCACGGCATGGGCATTGCCAGAGATATACAAGTTGGGAATCGTGCAATTTCCTGCTGATTGATTTTCCTACGTGAAGCACGAGTGTCTTTTTCAGTTTCTTGTTCCTTCTGGGGGATAATATTTTTCGTATTTTGAAATAATCAATGAACGGTAGTCCAGAATATACATCTAATTAAGTTTCTCATCGGGGAAATGGAATAGTTTTCCGATAAAACGATTTCAGAAGAATGTTTCGAGGCGATAACTTCCAATAATGGATAATTGTACAAAACATTGAAAAATCCTTGTTGAAAAATTCCTATCAATATTGCAGATGGTATGGGAGTTGCAAATTAACGGCTTATTATTATTCCTTGCATAAATAATGGATGAAATACTAGGAAGAGTTTCCTTGCTTTGGTAATGCTTATTAGTAGTCAACTCATATTGCTACTCACACTGTCCCAAGTTACTGAACTATTTTAAAATAATTATTTACGAATAAACACAAATTGTCGTACACTTTCATTTATTTTTGGTCTTCGGCTATATGAGTCGAAATTCTGATTGATCATGAGTGCCGGTAAAATTTCAAACTTAAAATGTCCCTTTGTTTAATCAAAAGCTATCTCAAATTTTGCTCACACGTGTAAATTTAAATCACCCAGAATACGCTCGTATAGAAGATCGCATAATGAATCTGATCTAGCATAAAAATCAAGCATCACATACGGCCTTCTCCGCTCAGACGGAACTGCAAGTAACACAACACTCGCACGAATTGCATATCATAAAATTTATACACGTATGAAATTTAATACATTTCAGCAATCTGCATCTCATTAAAATCTCGTGCTCCCATCCTCATCTAGAAAAGTTTCTCCTATTCTTGCTATTCTCTCAAATAGGAGGGTACCAGGAAAGAGAGAGAGAGAGAGACAGAAAAAAAGCTGCAGCAGGGAAGTAGAGGAACGACGCAGTGGCCAGTGCACTGCGGACAAAATACATTCTCTCTACAATGTAACCTGGCCTTAGTCCAATCTTTTTTTCTAGTTCTCCTCTTTGCCCCTCTTTTTTCCATCTCTCCTTTATTTGCTCGCATACACGAGCATATATATACTATATAAATATATTACTCCACTTCCTATTTTTCATTCTCTTCCTCTCTCTCTCTCTCTGTCTGCTATTATGCTTCTCCTCCGCTCAAGTCAATTGATTTCAGTAATCCAAAGTTGCGCACCGGTCAGCTTGCTTGCGACTTTGTTCATTTCGTTGCGAGCAACTCAACGACCCTACAGTGCAGCGATCATTCTTTTTTCTCCCTCAAGTGTCTTTCTCTGGTACTCCACCCTCATCCAAGTCAGTGGATGTACAAAGTCGGCTACCGCGCGAACTACTGCCTCTCCTTTTCCCTCGAGGTACGCGATACTGGCTATACTTTCATACATAGCTCCAGACCAAGTTACAACCTCTTTCGAGTTTCGAGTGAGCACTAGATATCTGAGGGAGCGAAGCAGAGGCGCTAAGAATTTTCACTATATCTATCTCACTTGTTTCTTCTCACTTACTAGTGGTTTGATAGTGTTAAAAAATAACTATATGTCAGTCGATGATGCAAGACTTTTCTTTCGATATTAATGCAGGATCTCCGTAAGCACTCCGTATAGTACTGTAATGAAATATTTACATGAATTATCAACCAATTAGTCCTATTCAATCTGTATACTTTCAGCAGTTTTGTTGACGATAGTTCTTAAAATCCATATCTTGAAAGTAGCTAAAAAGTAGCCAGGAACCACAGACAAGGTCCCTTTTTTCGATCGCCCAACAATGAAAAGTAATTAGCGTGGAAAGTCATTTTAATAACAGTGCTTTAGGACAACATGAAATAACAGCATGAAAAAGCGTAGAGAAGAAGGGGAAAGAGTGGAATCTCAACGTCTCGACTCTAGAAACCCGGAGAGCTAAAGACCTCGTTTGCGCTAAATCATCTCGAGATCAGACAGATAGGCCGTGGGTAGAGCTGCCATGGAAAGAAGTTGTTGCGCGGAATGTAATTAGCAGCGAAACTTTACTGGCACTAGGCGAGGGAGCGGCGGGTTGTACTCGCTATGCCATTGTGTTATTGCGGGCTTAAATCTAGTTCCTACTGGTTTGTTCTTCTACTTATTTATGTTTAAGACTCGGTAGGGCTTGTTACTTTACAATAGGACCAAAATTAACTCCAACTTTTTATAGTTGCATTTAACAAAAAAGAACAAGCCACTTACATTCACAATAGGCGCTGCATGGATTCATAAGTACGAAAAAGATAATTATTGCAAATATAGTTCAAGGCTTTGTTTTCATCATGTTCCGTGACTGTAATTAAGTCACGGAATCCCGTCACTACATTTAACTTCATAAACGCAATCACTACAAACAGGAACACTTTTTATCACAATAACGATCAATATTTTTCAAAATTCGTGTATAATATCCCATTTAATAGTTTAAACTATATTTATTGAAATATATATTATTGCAAACATTGTATATAATATATGTATACAAAAAAATCATAGTCTATACTATATATTTTATATCTTCTGAATAAAAGGAATTAATAATTTACTCCAATATTTGCAATTTTCATAAAAATTATTATTTCATTCTTCACATAAATTCTACTTGCTGATTTTCATAGACTGAAGAGTGAACTGTACGGCAACATAATAAAGCAAATTTTAATTAATTAAGCGCAATTTAAAAAATTACTTTAAGCGTAACTCAGCGAGTTTCCCTTCAAAAGAACTATTAACCGAAAACTTTCCCTTCCATCAATTTTTTTACATTCTCTCCCCGACCATGAGTATGAACGGGATAGCGTAAAGTTACCCGGACCTGGTATCCTTTACTCCCGCAAAATTCTACGCAGGAAGGAAAAGAGAGAGAGAGAGAGAGAGAGAGTTGGTTAACGCTCGGTAGCTTAATGAACGTCCCGTACGTTTCGCGTTATCCCGTACGGCTCGTTAATATCCCAAAATTCCTGAATATTTGAGTGCCTCTCTCTCTCTTCCCGTTTATTGATTGCTCCCAAACGTCCATTCCCACGGGAACGCTCAACGTTTTTTCTTCCTTTTATGGTTATCGCGTGGAATTACGAAATAGTCCATCCCCCTACCCGTTCTTAAGGTTCGAAGAAGCTGAGAGCATCTGTGGAAAGAGAGCAAAGAATAAGGATAATATTTATGCAAACACTCTGCTTACTTAGACGCGAGTGCAAGTGGAGGCCATATTAAACCTTTACCAATTAATCTTGAAGGACATGTGCTAGGGTCGGTCATTCAGAATTTTGCCTTCGAAATTTTTGATGATAAAATTCTCTATAAATTGTGGATGGAATTTTATGAAAGTGGAATCACACAATCTTTACATCATTAACGAGGCGCTAATAGAGGTTTTTTTCCAAAAATCTAATGTAGATATCTTTTCCACCATAGCCCACTCACCGACGAAATAACAATGGAAGTACTTTTATGCATTATTGACGAGTTGACAGATTACATACAATTACTCAACTTTGTATCAACAAACAAGCTTCCCTTGCTTGTCAATGAAAATTGCACTGATGTTACACTGCCTATTCAATACCAAAAATTATAAACTTGCTAAAAATGACATTTTATTGCAATAATTCCGCGGTTCTAATTTACAAGTTGCTTTACTAGATTAAATCAGCACTTGCCATTTAAGGTTTCAATTACCTTAGAAGCAGTTATTTTATTTATTTTTTATTTACTTATTTATTGAAACCAGTAAATTTCCATATTGAAGCCTATATTGCAATAGGTCATCGTAAATCATATAGAGGTAAAATAGTATTTTACCTATACATAGGTCTGGTATAAAAATACTTAAGTAATACTTAAAAACTAACTTAACCTATAAGTATATATTTCTTATATTTTGTTTTATTAACATTAGGTAACGGTGTATATAGCGCTCTGAACCGTAACAAAAATATAAAAATATAATGCGCTCTGAATCATAACAAAATTTTAATAAAATTTATAGACTACTCAAAAATTTGACTTAATCCAGTCTTTAATTTTTTGTTTTATTGCTCGCTTACTTACTAACAATACTTTAAATTCCTTAGAAGATCATTATAGATTCTTATGGCTACTATGTAGCTATTTTTATTACTAATAGTTTTTGTTATTTTCGGTTATAGTCCTGTTCCTGGTGCTAGTATTTCTTTGTTGATAAATGTCTATTAAGGTATAATAATGGACATTTATTGCTTCTAAAAGGAAAGATCGTTCAAGGTTTAGAGGATATTTGTTATTGAGGAAGGTATTTTTACTAATTATTTTAATTAGTATACTTTGCAGTCTTTGTAATCGGTTCAGAATATTTTTATAAGCCCCTTCCCAGGCTATTATGCCATACGTTGCCACATTATGAAAAAGGGCATGGTACATCATTAACAATATACCTGTTTGTACGAAGCGAGATAACTTGGAGAAAACATATACAAGATATTTGGTCTTGTTTATTATATATTGAATGTGTTTGTTCCATCGCATGTTAAAGTCTATATTTAATCCTAAATATTTGCAATTTTCCACCCTTTTGAGTTCAGAGTCACCAATTTTAAGACAGGTGTATTTAGGTACGCTATCAATATAATTTCCAAAATTTATATGATCTGCTTTGCCAATATTTAAGGATAGTTTGTTAAATACTAACCATGTAGATATATGTTGCAGATAATCATTCATTGACTTTACGGCAAGTGCCCATGTATTTTCTATTGACATAATGACTGTGTCATCAGCATATGAAATCACAGTATCAGCTGACATGCTATCTAGTAGGTCGTTTATGTATAAAAGAAATAATAATGGGCCCAATATGGTTCCTTGTGGAACACCTGTTGTTACGTTGCGAAATTCACTTTTAATATTTTTCAATTTGACTTTTTGTTTCCTACTCGTTAGGTAACTTTTAAGTAGTTTAAGTGCATTTCCCCTAGTTCCATAACGATATAGTTTATCTAATAAAATTCTGTGATCTACCGTATCAAAGGCCTTGGCTAGGTCTAAAAATGTAGCAATTATTGGCTTGCTTTTCTCTAGATTCATGTATATGATATTAGTTATATGATTTAATGCATCCTTTGTTCCTTTATTTTTCATAAAGCCAAACTGATTCTTAGACAGAATATTATGTTTTGTTTGTTTTTTTACAAAATTTGTGCTACATTTGATATCAGAGAAATCGGTCTATAATTGGTTGAAAAGTACTTGTTACCCTGCTTAAAAATGGGAACAACTTCTGCATTTTTTAGAGCATTTGGCAGTCTGAAATCGCTTTAAGCAATTGGACACTAATGCCGTTCACTCCTCCCGCTTTGTTTTTCAAGTTATTTATTATATTCTTGATCTCTTGTGTATTTGTTCGACGGATAAAAATCGAATTACTATTAGAAGAAGTAATAGTTGGGTTGGGAACATCGGGTACAATAATTTTTTCACACAGCTTAGGGCCAATTTCAGAAAAGAAGTAATTGAGTGAGTTAGCTATTTCGGAAGGTCTTTCAATCTTTTTGTTGGAATCACTAATTATGTAATTAATTGCGTTGTTTTTATTTGTTTTTTTCCCTAGCTTAGTGTTGATTAGGCTCCACAGTTTTCTGGGGTTACTCGAACTTTTTATAAAAGTGTCTCGTTCATATTTGCCTTTTACCTTTTTAATAATTTTGTCAAGGATTTTGTTATAATTTTTATAAACAAGTTTGAGTTGCCCATTTTCAGGGTCCATTTTCCATGCTTGATATAATTTTTCTTTTTTTTGCATGATACCATAATTGCATTGGTAATCCATTTTTTTCTAGGTTTCAGTCTATTACTGCCATTTCCTGTTCTAATGGAATCTCTTGCTGAGTTGATACAATTGCTTATTATATCAATAAATAAGTAAGTTGCATGATTAGGATCATTTGTACTGATAACCTCAATCCAATTTATTTCCCCTGCTATTTTAGTTAATTTAGTATAATTAATTCTGCTAGATGGGAGGTGATTTTCTGCTTCAGCTAATGTTTCATTAAGAGATTGTGGTCTGTGAAGGTGTTAGTTATTTTATATGCTGTATGTGACATGGAACTATTTTTAATAAAGATGTTATCTATGCAGGAACCTGATAAAGGGTCATTATCAGAAAGCCTTGTGATGCCCATAAAGCAAGGAAAATACATTTTCTCAAGGAAGTTATGTAAGAATTCTTGACTTATCAAATTATTTTCTATTATATCAATATTATAGTCACCTACTACTAGCTGATTATTATAGGTTGAGGTTATAGTTACAAAATTTTTTAGGTTTATTAGGAATTCGGTCTTTGGAAGATCATGAGATCTATAAAGCGCTGAAATCGTTATGTGATTCCCGTTACTTATAGCATTAAAGTGCAATTTAGGATCCTCAGCTGACCAAACTGCAGTATTTCAGTAGTTTCTATTAGTTTTTCATGTATATAAATAACTACTCCATTGGATTTATTAAGTTTACTGTTATTGTAATAAATTCTGTATCCTGTGAGATCGTGCATCTGAGGACATTCTAAATTCCACGTTTCTGTACATATCACAATAGCAGGTTTGACAGCCAGACTGTCAATAAGGCATTTTAGCTTTGGTAGATTAGTATTTAAGCTTCTGACATTAATATAAAGAATTAGAATATCTTTGAAATTCAAGCGGTTATTGAGAGCTGGTATATCATACAAACTTATTTCATCATTAACAATGAAATCAGTATCCGTGGTGCATTAAGTTGTGTTCATTATTTCATTCTCTTCACTTTGGTAGCTTGATATTGAACTTCGAGTTCTTGGTCGATGTATAGGAACAGCGTTGCCTCCAAACGTTGATAATCTAGAGGTCGTTGGTGAGGTAACCTACTGTTGATTTTTATTAGAGCTTTCTGCTTTACCTATATACCTGGGTATGATCGAATTTATGCTGTATTCAGTTGTATTAATAAATTTCTTGATCTTAGACTTTAAGATTTCACATTTATCACTATCTGTTGTTAAATGGGCAGTATTGTATTTAGCGCCATATTTATTATTGCTAAATCTGCAATTAATACAACAAATTGCATTATGTTCATTACAATTATTTATTGAATGATATCCTGCACACTGTAGACATACAGGGTCATTCCTACATTTCTTGCTGATGTGGCCAAGCATGCCACAGTTGAAACACATTCTCATATTTATGACGTCAAAAACTTTACAGTTTTGATAGCCTACGAATATTCTATCCTTATTGTCTCTAATATGCTTATGCACCTCTGTTGTTACTTCCATGATAATGGTTGTTTTATTACTATAGTTGTTAGAGTAATAATGCAGCATTTTACCTTTTGTTTCTAGAGTTGAAAAATTTCTCATGTTTATATCATGTTTCAGTGATTTTTCATCAAGCTTATAGATGTTATCAATACCAATTATTTTAATAACTGGTTTATTTAATTGCTCCTTCTCAACTTTGTATAGCTGTGATAAGTTGGCAGACAAAAGTTTTTCAGCATTTTTCGCACTGTCTACATTCATGCAGTTAAATTATATTTCGTCTTTTTTAGGTTAATTTTTTTTTTTAGTTTGTATCGTTTTGTCTTTAACTAGATAATGTAACACTCTCTTTTGCATATTCGTCTTGTTCTCCTTGTCCTTTCTTTTAATCACTATCTTCGGTACTATATTTTGCTACGTGTTCACTTTAGTTACCGCGATTTCAGCATAAATGGACTGTTTAATTTCGGTTGCTCCTTTTCTTTCTCTAGCAATTGTTGTAACAATGCATTTTTATCTTTGAGTTCACTATTAAGATCAATTAATATGTTATTTTCCTTTTTTAAGGCTCCATTTTCTGCTATAAAAATTATTTTTTCTGTTTTATCAGCATCCTGCATAGTTGTGTCTAATTCAATTTCTTCTTCACGTTTCTCTTTTAGCAGACCCTCATATGGATAGAATTTTATTATACTCCATTTCTAGTTTTTTATTCTTTTTGTTGCAGTCAATTAGTGCTATCTCTTGTTCTTGTAACTTGCTTTTTAGGTTACACAGAATAACGCCTGGATTATTATTGGCGTTTGAGGTTATGTCTACATCTCCGTAGTCGTCACAGACCACCATAACATTCGTTACATACTTAACGTTATTTTTTCTGTTAAAATCACTTTTGTGAAATACACTCTCACATAGAACACAAAACACCATTGAATTTTTTTTAAAGGGTGATATTTATAATAAATATCAGGAGGAACTGCCGGTGGTTGCAGTCCACCCTCCGCCATTTTTATTGTGTTTTTGAATTTTTTTTATAATTTTCTTTAAAATAATTTCAGTAGCTGAGTTCATACAAAAAGTATCAGTCTCTGGCAAGCAAATCCACATTAATAAATCTGAAGGAAACTTTCTACTCTGCGAATGGAAAACTTAATTTTCTGAAAATAAAGAGCAGCTCACTGAAAACTACCAAGATCTACGCGCCTTCGTAACCTCGTCAATACAACTCCAAGTCTCACAAAGTCCGCAAAACTCCAAAACAAGTCCTCCTTCAGTTCTCCACTGCGGCCATCGCATCAGCTCAGCTCGCGCCAAAAGAAGAATACGCTAATCCCTCCCCCCCTCTCTCTCTCTCCCTTCGTCTCGCCCCTCATTTCCCTTGGCTTCCGTGCCGCGGAATCAAAATAGCAAATTAACCCGCATTAGAATAAAGCGAGAGCCGCCAGAGCGCGAATCCATTTGCACGACGACGGCAGCGTCGGGGATCATAAATACGACTTCGCCCCCAACCCCGTCCAGGATTGCATACTAACGAAATGCCGCCTCTGCGCTTGCGTTTACTGCAGATCGCGTAATGTAAGAAAACGTTAACTCAGTTTGCCGAGCGGTTAACAAGAGGGTAAAAGAGAGAGAGAGAGAATTAATGGGGGGAGGGAGAGTGGGAGTGAGAATCACACCTACTGCAGGTGACGCTAGAGCACGCGAGCTAGCGAGTTGTACTTGGGTTTTGGGACTAGCTTTCGCGTTCTACAACGACAGACTCTCTCGATCTCCCGCGAGAGAATCAACTTGGCTGCACGAGCGTGAAATTTTGCGTGCGAGCATAACATCCCCGCGCTCGCCTTCACCTTCAATACCCTTGCGTATATGGCTTGCGTGAGTTAGCTTTGCAACTTTTGTATATATCTAGCTTAGCTCAGCTTTTTATTCTGCTCGACTATTAGATGCACTGCGGTACATTAGCGAAATATATCAATTTGTAGAATAGCGTTCTATGGAGGAGAGGAATGACGCGTAATTTTTATTATGTACCGTAACCGTTTCTCATTCTGTGGGAGCAGGTATATTGCTTGAATTTTTTAAAATATTTCTTACAAAAAGATCTGGCATGGAAGAAAAAAATAAAACTTACATCATATATCAGTGACGAAAAATTGTAATCTGAAAATGTATCTTATGTAACAAAGTTCAGTTTTACGTTTATTTCACAATTTTTATGCATACCATTTTTAGTACTTTTTACTAACGTTCGTAAGTTTCGCATGTATATTTACGTATAAAGCAATGGATTATAAATTAACAGGGAAAAATATTTTTCATATTTTGGCAAACGCTCGTTAGGCAAAGATATACGTGAAATAGTTTTGCCGAAGCAGAACAATGACTCCGCATAAAAGCTATAAGCGAGTTTTGATGGAGAAACTTGGAAACTTGGCGAATTTAATGAAGTAAATGGTTTTGAAATGGCAGGGCCAGTGTATTGGAATGTAATATTGAATTACACCAAAATAGAAGATTCTACGCTGTCTATTCAACATAAATCTTTGTAATTATCGTCTTGCACTTGTTCGAAAAGTAGTCGTTGTAATCATTTCCACTACGAACAATAATTTTTGAAGTTTCAAAACTATAAGCAACCCTACATTATTGAAATTTTATCGTAAATGATCATTAAATTTCAAAATATTATAATTAAATTTGATCGATTAAACTTGGTTAACAATGTTTACATGTTTCGTTCCTATCGTTTATTTCGGTGCATAATGATACGTGTATTTGAAGTATCAGGTACATTTTACATTCCCTTGAAGGTGTATGATAAGAATGATAACTATTCGCGATAACAAGATTCATCAAAAGCAAATACTCAATAAAACATAAAATTTTCGTTCTCGATTAGAATCGAGTTCAGTTCTTTGTAACAAATTCTAAAAGCTAAACTTCTTTCCCGGTGGCCAAACAACTATGCGAAGACATGCGTGTGACATCCCTAGCTTCATTTTAGGAACAAGTGCGTGTCAGAATTGTCCATTAAAGTTTCCACCAAACTTTCTCACCCACGGCTAACTTCGACCTGCCCTCGCTTCTTTTTCTTTGCGCTGTATATATGAAGGAGAGCAGCGAAGATATTTTAGCCAACCCAAGCTGTTCTGCATTATCCAAGCAATTTACTTTCCTCTCTCTCTCACTTATAATGATGTTGGTGGATTCCTTCCTATGGTAATATTATGAATTTGACTAGTATTATAATGCTTTATATAGTACACAG
Source organism: Megastigmus dorsalis (assembly GCA_900490025.1). Taxonomy (NCBI): domain Eukaryota; kingdom Metazoa; phylum Arthropoda; class Insecta; order Hymenoptera; family Megastigmidae; genus Megastigmus; species Megastigmus dorsalis. The sequence continues at coordinate 4,506 of UELU01077746.1, read as the reverse complement.
TCGCAGGAATAGTATAGTTTCTGAAACTGTAAATATATCGGGTATTAGAAAATTAGATCAGGTTACGTAGATTCAATACCTATTATCATCACGATTTATTTCCATATTAAAACGCACTACGAAATTAACTTAATCAATAATAAATTTATCTAACATTTAATTTCGCATATTTACGTGAACACAGAACAAAAACTTACAAATGGAATGACCTGGGCGATTACAAAAAGTACACTCCGACATTAGCTTGGAGATCCAGATCACCTGTATCCGTGTAAAAAAAGAAACTTATGAATATTACATGCGAGAGGTTGAGAGTTCACCTTCGAATCCACGCAATGAAAATTTCATAAAGAATGGCGGATGCTACCCCTCGCACGATGAAGCTTACACACGTAGGAGTCAGGCACAAGCAGGGATAACAATATCATTGTGAATTCGCAACAAAAGAAACGGCCAAATATAATTTTCGCCGAAGAAGAAGAAGAAGAGTGAAGAGAAAGAATCGTAAAGCGTTGTTTGGGGGTTGGCTTGCGAAAATAAGAAAAAGCACACGGGAGTAGACGACCTTCGGGCTTTGAAAAGGCCTTTTGACAAGCCTAAAAAAGGAGGAGAGGAGATGGAGATTCTGTCGGATGTTGAATGCCCGGACGAACGCGTGAAAATTAAATTGCGTAAGCGGTGAAGCGTAAACTTTCACAACAACGGAATCAGCCCACACGTGTTTTTTCTTTTTTTCTTACTTTTTGTATGTTATGGAATGTATTTGCATATCTTTGGTTGGGATTGTTACTGTAATCTAGAAGTCAATGTCAATTCAAACAAAAATATGTATAAGAAAAATAAGATTTCTGCAGCGTAGAGCGAATACAAATGACAATATTACATTTTAAGTGACTAAGTTCACGATCTATTGTTAGACTACTTAAAATACTTTCGATGTTTTTCAATCCAAATTTTCGTTTCAAATATTAAAGTGAAAGTACCCTGGTAAAAAATTAACCATTTTTGTTGGTTAACGTGTTATTCAAGTGGAAGCATTTTCAACCGAAGTAAATCTTAAAATCTTATTAAAAGTATCTAAAATTATGTCATATTTTCAGTTGTTTCCAATAGAATATAATGTTCTTATGAAAAAATTAATTTTTATCTTTAACAACGTAATAATGTTAGTGACGTTTTTAACAAGAAAATTCATCAATAATTAGCCAAAATATCGTTAATGTGTCTACCAGGGTACAGTTGACATAATTAAGGTCTTTATGCAAAGCACGATTCATCAGCAAGTATTAATTCAACATATTCCATGAGAACTAATCTATCGGTAGTACTTTGTTCAAAAACTGAGCTAATTCAGCGACAGAAAAATTTAAATACGCCTTTTCTTCCGCAGACGGAAGAATATTCTGAGGTAGGACCTTTTTCCAAATGAACAACCATATTTTGTTGAATTTATCTTTATTATTTCTTTATCATTGTCTTGCTCTCTTTCTCCTCGCTGCAATAACGCAAAAGGTGACAGAACTTGGACTCTTCTAGCACCGCCCACGCAATCAAGTTTACCCGCGAGGACCACAAGAGAGAGAGAGGGAAATTTCATTTCTGAGTAACGTTACACCTTAGGAGCCTCCGGGGCCATTGTGCTAACGCGTCGCTTTGCGTCACCGTCGTCGGACTCGTAGCAGCTCGCGGCGGCTAGGAGACACTCGATCGCAGGACTCCATTTGCGGTTTAACATAATGGTAACCCGAGGAGAGAGAGAGAGAGAGAAGGGGGGGGGGTA
>UELU01077745.1:0-34678 GCA_900490025.1 Megastigmus dorsalis | reverse complement strand
AAGCTTGATCAATTTGTGTTTTTTGCAAATTAAGATTGGCAATTCAGAAATTTATTTATTTATACGACAATTACTATCGCTCGAATAATGAATAAGGATTCTTACATAAAGAAAATCAGTGACTAAAATCTAGGTAGTATTGAAGGAAATGCGATTCTGTTTATTTAATTAATGGATTTAAACACTTGACCAAAGCTGATCGTCGAAAAATTAACTTATTGGCTTCTCGAAAAAATATATATATACTTTTAAATTGGCTAACGAATTTCTAGGTAACTATTCAGTTTCAAGATATAAAAATGGAATCTCAATAAAAAAAAGTTTCGAAATAATTCAATACTCTTCTGATTCATAACTAATAAATTTTTTCCAGCTAATTTTTAAAACGGTCTAATAATTTAATTATTACGAAGCAAAACTTGAGTTTTTTTAGAATTAACGCTGAAAAAATTCAAGCATTGAGTAGTGAATCATAATATATAAACTCAACTGTATATATAATTTCTATATAGTTTATAATCCATATCAAATTTTCAAATTATACAACTAGGACAGGAGTAATAATTTTGAAAATAATCATTTTCCTAAATTAATAAAGTTTCCAATTTAACATGGGCGGTGTAGCGTAAATATATGATATCAGTAGAAAAGTTCCGGATAGTCAGACGTATAATGAAGCTATACTTTTCTTCATAAGACGCTATTCTTTGCCGTATTTTAAGTTTTGTGATAAATTTTCAATCATTCTGAGAAGTAGAAATCAAAAATAGCATGTCAACTTTTTTTCTAATCAAAACTGACAAAACATTCCGATATCCTAATTTGAAAAGAAAATTGACAAATCTTGATAAAAGATTAGGATCTTTTTATTCTCAACTATTTCTACCTCCACGAATTAAGCATAGGGAACAATTAATTCTGTCTCTTTCTAATATTTTCCTTCAAGGGAGGGGGTTGATAAAATATAATATAATTTTTCTTAATTTCCGGTTTCGTATAATTTTCTTTTGCCGGTATTATATCTCTTACTTGAGATGTAACTCAATTTTTTCAGGTATTCAATATTTATTTTGAAAAAAAAAGAAAGAAAAAAAACAATAATAAAGTGTAAGAATGATTGTTTCTGGTAAATGTCCCTTTCCCTGTAATCTTTTTAAACAGTTATATGAATTACTTATGAACATACTTCTGAATTGAAATTCATGACTATTGATATATAACTTGAGGAATATAAAGCTGAGAAATAACCTATTATTATCCAACAACTGTTTTCACCTAACCTGAACGCATCCACTATCAAATTCTTTTCTGAACTCCATAAATTTTTGCTCAATAATAATCCAAAGCTCATTCCATGCATAATAAATACTCCTAAAAACTATAATTATCCGTCCATGCTCTCCAAAGTCAAAGCAGCATAAAATGCCAAGGGGAATTTTCCACGACGTGGTATTAATGCTCCGAGCCAAAATTACCATTGCAGTTTGAACCCACTCAACCTAACCTCAATTCTCCACAAGGATTCTCTTTTCCTTAGCCCCGAGTATATGTGTGAGCTTGCACGACTTCCTCTCCCTCACCTTTGCGCGATAGCGGCAGTCTTATCTCCCCCAACGACCTTATAACCACACCTATTCACAAACACACCCAAATCCACACGGCCACACACACGCTCGGGCACATCCATTCACAGACACAAGTGTAATGTACAAGATGCAAAAGAAGGTAACTTCCGACTCGATGATATTGTCTCGTCTCGCGGAAATGTCGTTCAAATGCTCATGTGTGAACGAAGTAACACACATAGAAAGAGAGTGAGAGTAGGAATATAAGCGTCAATGAAATTGCGGCGCGACCTAAATTCACATCCGTGCGAAATCGAGCTGCGAGGAATTCTATTGAACGTTTCCGCTCTGTATATATGTACATATGTACACGTATACATATAAAAGAGAGAAAGAGCGAAAAGTCGCGTATACGTACGAAGGGGGCGAGACAACATGTGTGTGTGCGTGCATGTGTACATACACCTGGATGTATATAACGTATTTATCGTTGCTTTGTTTATTGTTAAACATAACCTTAAAAATAGCCCGCGTGAATGGAATCTATACGATTGTTGCTCTCGTTCTTTTTTCCTTCTTTATTTTGTTTCATTGTGGCCTCGCTCCCTCCTACTCACTCCTAAGATATATACATGCACTGGCTATTGTTTCCTTCCAGCATCTGTGCAGCAGCCGTCTTGTTTCGAACGTTAGTTTCTTGGGGAATTCCCCCTCTCCCTCTTACCCGCCATTTTTTTCTTTTGTGATTTTTCTTGATTTACAAAGCAGCAGAGCTTTTCTTCTCTGCGTGGCCAGGAGTGTTTTTCAGGAGATTTTATTGGGCGATCGCACGCCACCTTGTGGAGCAATAAAACAATGAGAGCAGCGCACTTTCGAATCGTGAAATTTTACTCTCTCTTTTTTATATAAATAAATGGAAAGGAGGTAAACCAGCTGTGCTTTAGCTTCGATTGAAATTCAAAGCAGAAGCTGTTTTGTTTCCTTTTGGGTTTTTTAGTAGTGTGTAGTCAGCTTAAACGGCACAATGGGATCTTGGAATTTATTTTGCTTTCAGGCGAGTTTCAGGGATTTATGTTTTCCTAATTTACCAGCGATTTGGAAAGAGTTCTCAGTGAACCAGAAAATTAAATTGTTTTAGTCGAATATTTATTATAACTTTAAAATAAGAACGTCATTCTTTATAGTAAACATATCTAGGATGTATCGATTTACGAAAATACTATTTCGATAAAGTTTCATCTTGGGCAAATACACAATAAATGTAGATCTAAAATCTGTAAAGAGCTAAAAGTTTCATCAAGATTTTGACATTTGAATGCTATATTGTGCAAGTTTTTATATTCTCGCATAAACAAATTCATTGAGTCACTAGCGAGCTGGTGGTAGCGGAACGAAAATCAAATTTTCTCCTAATCAGGAAATGAGAACTATGAAAATTTTGATTTTAATACCTAGGCGTCCAGTAAGCTTTATGGATACTTATATATACAAACGTTATCTTAAATAAAAAAACTTTGAGCTAACAGGGGGAACCCACGATCTCCGGGAAAGCAATTTTGCTGAAACTTTGAGAAGTAGTTTCTGGTACCTGAAAATAAAGTTTAGAATCAATATTTGCGACCGATGGGCACAAATTTTCAAGCTAAACCAGTATTTAAACCAAATAAGTAAACATTCATTATGTTGCTTCACGCTCTATAACTCAGCAACAAACCAAAATAAAAAATGTTTCTGAATTACAAATGAAAATTGAGAATGCGACCTTCAATTTCAGAGGTTTATGTATAGCTCAATTCGTTCAAAAATTATGAGAGTTTATAATTAGACACAATTTTGTATTTTTAATTTGTATATAAATAATGAGCAGTTTATTTAAGTAGTAAATTATGTTTCATTTTAAAATGCTCATAACTTGCAGTTGAGTTAAGCTTTTGATTTTTACTACCTCACAAATAGAAGGTTGCGTTTTGAGACATTTTATAGTATATGTAAGTAGTCTTCGACCTGTAAAGCATGAAACAACTGTATGAATTTTCGCGCAAATATTGGTCCTAAACTTCGTTTTTGGGTACCAGAAACTACTTCTCAAAGTTTCAGAAAAATCGCTCTCTTGGAGATCGTGGGCTCCCCTTGTCATATGTATAGTGTAGATCAACGTCGTGGATTTATATTAACCCTAATCATGGTCTTGACTTAAAAAAAATTTTTCCATATCTCAATTAAGTACTTGATCTATTTTTCTAAGTGCATTTTTAGCTCACTCATGTCCTCTACCTAGTATTTTTTTAGATTTCAGATCTTAGATCTCAAATTGTTTGTTCTTGTTTCAAGTGGACGCTTCACTACGACTGAGATAAAAACAAACAATCTGAGATCTGATAAACGACCATAAATTCAGACCTTAAATTCATGTCAAATAGAGCTGACACAATATTTCTAAATTAAAAAAGTTTTTTATCAAATTAGTTTTAAACATGTAAACTTAATTCTTAGTAAATACACTCTGTTAAGGACATTCTACAGCAAATCGATTTTGATAGATTTTCTTGAAACTTTGCGCACAAACTAATTTTGATACGCTTTAGTGATTTCTGAAAAGTTTAGTATACACTGCGGTATTAAAAGGTGAAATATTTAATTTCAAATTTTAAGATTTTAACGTGGGAAGTACATGCTTAGCATGTATATGCTGAAAGCACATTAATGTACAAAAATGTATGTAGCACTCTATTTTTATTATATTTAGATCAGGTAGACTCTTCGCGTTCTGAGATTAGATTAACCGAGGTTAGTTGTTATAGAATAGTTTTCTCGACTAAACAGAAAGTGCTTAAAATATCTTCAACGAAAAGTCGGTGAATTATTTAATGCATATAGGGGCATAAAAGAATAGAACTACAAACCTTGGCATCTTTATTACAATAAACATATTTTTAATTCAAAGAGAAACCTGCTTCACCCACTTTTATGTAAAAAATAATGTATGTTCATAATCAATAAATTAAATTCAAACTCTCATAAAATTGAAGAAACTTATACTATTATTTGCTTTCTGTACATGTCTTACAATATCCGGATCATTTTATTTAATTAATTAACTACAATATATAGCAATGAAAAGGGATTTTGTTAAGGACATTTACTAGGGTGGAAAAGATTCCTACCTTACCGACCTTTGCATTTAACAAAATGTATAGAGATATAAATTAATTTTTGGGAAGAAACTCTGTTAGCTCCTCAGTAATGATGTAAACATTACATGGTTCCCGTTTCATAAAAATCCATCCACAATTCGCAGCGAATTTTGTCGTTGAAAATTTCGGAGATAAAAATCGCTGTGAATTACTAACTAAATTTTAGACGACAAAAATATCTGTGAATTGTGGATAGAATTTTATGAAACTGGAATCACGTTATCTTTACATCGTTACTGAGGATCTGACAGTGTTTTTTTCGAAACATTCATCTATCTTTATGTATTTCTTTAAATGCACAAAACGTATAAGGTAGAAATATTTCCTACCCTATCAGATCCCCTTAAAATGTGCTGCGTGGAATATAAGCATAAAGAATGGTTAAAAATAATTGAATTTGTAAATCTTTCGGTAATTTTTAAATAGTAACGTAAATTTAACTAATTTTTTTTTAACTACTTTTTCAGTTTGCGATTTTATGTATATCGCCTAAAGCACTATAGCAACTTGGAAACTGTGAAATAACAAAGTTAAATGCATAACTCAATCAATTTTTAAATTTTTCGTACTAACTGGTATAATAGGATAGAAAAAGCAGTATTTTCACATTCCCTACCAAAGAGCATATTTTCATTATTTAGGTATATTTACAAGTAGGGCAAAAACTTATAGCAGGGTAAAATAATCAGAATGGAAGATGCCAACATATGCGTTGTTTTGGCTTTAAAATCGATACCTTAGCGACTTACATCATCGTATAGCCCTTCACAAACAATAAATTTAAAGAAAAAATTAGCCCTATAAACCCTGGGGAAACTGAGATACCAAATTGAAAATTAACCTGAGAATACCTATAGAGTATAGACATCGATATGTAACTGTACTCGAAACTCTTCTAGTAATTTTCTATGAAGGTATCTAAATATACTACTCATGTTAATTTTTATTTTTTAACTAGGTACTTATATCTCAGTTTCCCCAGGGCTTATGGGGCTAATTTTTTTTTCATGTGTACTATTTAACAAGGGCGTATATATATATATATATATAAGATATACAATGGTGGATCGCTAGGGTGTCGGTTTTCAGGCCAAAATACATGATTCACATTTATGAAGGATGTGCCTACATATATGAATCTAATGATATTATGAAATAATTATTTGAAAAATAAATCGCTTCCTTATTGTAAATTTTATCAATTATTAATGGACTAAAAATTATCAAACAGTTATAAAATTGTGCCCATATAATACTTATCAATAAAACTGAACTACGATGTTTTATATGATATAAGCAACAATTTAAATAGACTCGCTCGTATTTTTTATAATACAGAATAGTACAAATAAATAATATTAAAATTTTATCGTAAATAAAAATATTTGCTATAAGCCACAGGATTTCACAATTTTAATATTAGACTGTAGTTAGCGCATGTGTTATCTCGGTTCGTGCAAATATTTAACTCGTGTAATTCTAAATATTGACTCGTTTCACTTACGGCCTTTTTCTCCTGATTAAACTTGTGTAGTACTGTTGTGTTTCATTGGTATATCTATATATATATACTCCGTGTGCGCGTATTCATATATATATGTGTATATATATATATATATATAACACTACACGAGTCCAATTTACGGATGAAGAGGTTAACGATCTTTAAGGTTATCAAGTTACTGCAAACACTCCAAATGCTTACATTATCCTCTCCCGTTAAGAACCTTCGTAAATAAATAAAATTTAAATAATTGGGAAATCTGACGATATTAAATACCTATCCTCCCTATTTTGAATACATTACCTTTTAGATAAGATGTAAGTTCGAGGTGTTGATTATACGTGAAAAGAATGGAAGCGTAGTGGCGTCACTGAGTGGCGAAGTTGAGAAGCTTCGCATGTCATGTATATAGATAGAGATATAAATAAATTTTTTTCATAAAAGTGTACACATAAATATAAGTTTTTTTTTATCAACACTAAAAGTATTGTATAAACATATGCTCGTAAAGAGCAAGTAAGAAAGTATGTTAGATATTTTGTAAGGGCAATAGTTTGGAAAAATAAGACTTATCATCATAATAGTAACGTGCCTTGATAAAACACATATGTTCCTCTCAGGTTAGCCCGTTGACAGATTTGTTTTGAACTTTTTCCTCTTCACCGTTGAAACCTTTTTTCTTATATTATCGCTTACAGAATTTCATTTGACCCTCGACGAGATGCTGACTCGGTTTTTAGGTTATTGCTTCGGCAAAGCATCCGTGCGCGATAAATGGAAAATAAGAAGAAACATCTGTGCATATGAAAGGAGATACTATGACTGGTAGTGATGTCAGATGTTTGGAATCTTTTTCTTTCTTTTGCTCTGTCGTGTCGTGCTACGAAGTAGATTGCAATTAGGTACTTTGAATGCTGACTTAGTGGTCACGCCTAATTGAGATCATTCAATTGAATTTGATTGGATTGTCAAGATATATATTAGAAGCTTTGTTGTACACTCAACTGACAGTACTATTTATTTTATTTAATTTAGGACCTTAAATACTTTTGCTTTAAAACTTATGTTTACATTATTTTTATTATTGGAGTATTTATTAATATTAGACTTATTTTTGTGTTTCAGAATCATAGAAATTGCTGGTGGTCGAGAAGTTTTCTCACAGAGCAGAGGTAAAGTAGCTGCGCGGAAGTCACGGTTCCTTGCTGCTTCTAATTCACTGACTAATGATGACAGTCAGTCAGATAATAAATTATCGTTGAAGAAAAACAATAAGTCTCCGAATAGACAAAGTGTTTGGGAACTGAGAAGTCGGTAAGTTGACTTTAAAAATTCTTGTTGATAATTGAATCTGTTGCATTTGTTTAGAAACAAAATCTATACATTTTTTAAAGATAAGGTTTGTTTATTTATTTTTTTTTTTATCTCTGATGCATAATGTTATATACTGATAGCTGGAGTGTTTTTTGTCAAAAATCAATCTATTTTTTAAATTAAATCAAATGTATAATAATAAAGAAAATGTTATAATAGATGTGGAGAAACAAGAAGGCAGCGAATGCATCGTGAGGTGACAGAAACAGTATTTTCCAGTGAGGTACACTCTGTGCGTAGAAACGCTAGCAAGTCCATTCTGGACTATAATTCACCAAAGAGCAATCGTAGCAGTCGTCTCATAAGCTATGATTCGATACTAAATAGTAACAATGTGGAGCACAACGTGGCTGGGCCCAAAAGTATTACGGATCTTGAATATGGACTGCCCAAAAACTGCATAGATTCTCTGGTTAGAAAATTTTTAACTTCACAGTCTTTAGTTTACAATGAAATGTAATATTTACTTGCCCAAGTATAAAATATATACATTATTATTTTGCCTAGTGGGCCGAAAGTGCCACTTTTTCTCCCGAGTTCAGTTTGAGACAGTGGCAATTTCATCCTCGCTAGGCAAAAAAATAGTATACATACCATACCTCCCTAGGTGTGTAATATACTATTTCAATGAAAATAAATTCATTTTTTAAAACATACTCAAAGTTTAAAGTTTACAATGAGTCCTACATTCATTTAAGCAGGTGATGATCAATAATCAATGTTGTAAACGAATATATTACAGAACAATATATATATATATAGAACTGATGGTTTTCTTTCAAAATGAATTCAGTAATTTTTACACCTTTTCTTAAAAAGTTTCACGCTCTAAATAAAACCAATGAGTATCGCATGTCTAAAATGCAATTTGCTTTCTCAAATGCAGGGCTACCAGTCATCAAATCAAAACTCGACGCCAGCTCGGGGTGGTGGCGGCAGCATGGCGATAGTGAGCGACGGTGAGGTCGTCGTGTTCGACGATATCGACGACAATTGGCAGAACCTTAGGCTGGATCTCGGCTCAACAAACGTGCCAGCGACCTCGGCGTCAGCAAGCGCCACGACGACGACGACGTCGCATCATTTGGCCGACGATGAGCTTCACGTGCAGCAGCATCCGGGAAGAACACCACCCGAGCCTCTCAGTTCAAGTATCTGCAGCAGTCCCAGTCCTACTACCACTTACCATCGCAATTCTTCCGATTTTTTCAAGGTTAATATTTTGATTATGGAAAAAAAGCTTTGTATGACGAGTATTCTACGTTGTCAGTCATCTTTGTACCTCAAATTCTGCTTCTTTTATGTCTTAACAAGACTTTAAATTTTCTTTGTCACCTCTACTTTAGATCTTGAGAATTACAAGAAGTTATTTTGAAACGTAATTTTACAAAATATATGGGCTTAGTACATGAGTTCGTACAATTTTCATTTTGAGCGTTCAGCGCATCGGCTGTACTCGATCAATGTCGAGATATTTCACTCTGTCATCTGTTCATATCTCAAAATAACTTTCTAAAACTTTCAGGATTTAGAGTAGAGACGCTGAGAAAAATTTTAAGCTTTGTTAAGTATGAAAGAGACCGTTGTTGAGATCCGAGGCTAGCTCATTTAACGTGGAATAAGGTAAACGTCGTAATTTTGGCTCACTTAGGACTTATTTCTACCCACTCACATAGTATTGTTTCTGTTATAAGTGTTGTATTTACTTTTTGGCCTTATAAATAATACTTTTTAATTGATTAAATATTTCTGCGAATGTTTCAATAATTTAGAAATACATCTGAATATTGCAATAACATAAAAAAGACAAAGAGAGTAGAAATAGGGTCTTAAGTAGAAATTGGGACATTCACCTTACAAATATAAACTACAGTATATATGCTCTAAATTTAAAAGAAATAAATATTTGATTCTTTTTTAAAAAATTAAGCATTCAGCTGTAATGTAACTAATAATAAAAGAAAGTTTCGTTTTAAAATGAAATTAGTTTAAGTAACAAATTTTCTAACAGATATTATATACTTTAAGAAATCCAAAGTAGATAAAATCTTACCATCTCTTAAAAAGATGGCCGGACATTGTTAAGCATTTAAAGACACGTTTTAATTAGTTACGGGTATAGATATCGATTTTGAATGGCACCAAAGTTTAAAATACTGTTTGAATTAATATTTTAAATACAAATTTATGAAAAAATTATGTCTGTTCATTTGAATAGAACAAATCTAGTGTAATTATTTCGGAGTTTATGCATTAAGGATTTTATTTTAAAGTAAATTGTCACGTCGTAATCCATTGTTTTGTACAACACTAATACTTTGTGAGAAAGATTATTAATAAAAAAAAGACACATGAAGCGAAAAGTATTTTCAAGTTCATTCAAGTATTTGTTAGTTTAATTAATAGCCCGCGTCCAGAAATTAAGCCCGCAGAGCGAGCATCGATTTTGCTAATTCATTTAAAAATATATAAGTTTGAAAATGAAATATCATTTTTCAAGTTTCGTTACTCATAAATATTCATTCAATTAGGTAATGGATTTAGCATCAACATCTTTAGAGTTTGTACAATTGATATATTTAGTAACAAGTTGCATGTAGTATATTATTAGTATTAGAGTAATAGAGCAGATTGCATCTGTATCAGTTCAAGATGAGTTAGAAATTCAACTATTTACGAAATCTCTAATGTGGATGGAAAAAGGCTTGAAAATGCTATTACTGTTGTAAGAGTATGGAATTCAAATGAATCACCAGAATAAAGATGGTCTTAATTTTATTTTAAACAAAATATGCAATAAAGCTATTCATAGGATAGATTTAGTAAAGTGAATTATTTCTCTACACGTTATCGTAGTACCCAATGTAATACTGCAGTTCATTGGAGCAAATGTAATAAGATTTTTGGAGTTCATCTAAAATACAGGTTAAGTCAATAAGATATTATTCAATTGTTAAAGTTAATTAATTTAGAAACTAATGGCATTTTAGAAAATTCAGGTCAACCGCTTAAATTTTAATGCGACTGAAATTTGAGTAAGTGACGTTCAATGTAGTCGATTTTCCTAGTAACTCCGGAAAATAATTTCAGTGCGCTCTAGTGAGCTGTACGGTTAATTTCAAAGTATCTCACAGATTGACTTTATATTCGGCAGCTTTAATATGGGTCATCATTGCACTCGGTTCCCTTTTTCCAAAAATTTATTTTTGTTTATTTTACAGTTTGTTGATATGCTTTCTATATCAAGCTAAACTGTTATAATTCAAATTTTCATTATCTATATCGTCTTATTGATATCTTGCTTCGAAAACAACTAAAACTGCTGCCTTATTTTTACTTGATTTCATGTATATATTTAAATGTATGCCACGAGCAATAATTGGTGCTTTCAAGAATCGTGTCTAGCAACTTTTTTAATTATTCAGATAGATAAGTCCTTTACAACGGACTGTTTTTGAACAAGTTGAAACAAAGTCATACAAAGAACTGGAGATCAATAAATACTTTTTTTTTCACAATGAATAAGGAAATAATTAATCTTCTCTTACGAATTTTCAGGTAATAACGCCGGCGAGCGACTGCGAAGGTGATTTCCCGTCGCCCGAGATGAATCACAAGGGCTCGGCGACTCGCGTGATCGGCGAACTGCCCATCGCACAATACTCGGGCAGTCCGCGTCGCTATGGTATGCGCGAAAACGTTCGGCTGCCGACCTTGCTCTCGTCTCCCTCGTCCGTCTACGTGGCGCCAAGGCCGGGCTTCCCTCAGCGAGTACTGCCAACGACGCCCAATCAAAAGGAGGCAAGCTTCAACTTTTAATGTATTTGCGCGCGGTAGGCTTCAACCATTGCAATCGTAGCAAATATTAAGTGAATTAAGCTCGATTGTAATATTTGGAGTTGTACAATTCCTAAGAAACTATGTAGAGAAGAAACTTATTCTTATGCAGGGATAACACCGAAAAAAACAATATAATAAACTTGATTATTCTCTAAACAATAATTAAGTTCTTTTCCTTTCGGTTTTACTTTGTTAATTGTGGCATTATAATAAATTACCAAGTGGATTTAGATTTTTATTTGAAGTACATAGTAGTAAGTACCAATTCAATTCTATGTTGCATGTAGAATGTGCCCATTGATCGTCATTTAAATTATTTGAAAATTTATAATGAGAATCTGCAACGTCAGGATATTATGATATTCCTTTACTTTAACAAACCTTTCTGAACTAAAAATTCCAAAATAATTTTCAAATGTGTAACTAACTGATTTAGAGTCCACAAAATTAGGACCGTTTTATATTATCTGAATACTTGAATTATACTTATTTTCCATAATTATATTTCGAAATGAGTAATGAATTTAATACTGTTTAACATCATATCTGATGACTTGAAAAAAAATGACTAATCAAACATATATTTTCTTTGCATATCAATATTTAATTATACATCGAAAATAATAGCATCGCAACTAGTAATCAACATGTACTTATCGGACTATTCAGAAGACTGCAATATAATTCATACTCATTAAAATCATTTATAAGAACTAAACCCTATGCATACCAATTGCAGAAAAAACTAACCATGCATGCTTTATCAACAGAAGGAGGATAGCTGCAGCGAGATAATTGTGGAGAGTAATGCTGTGATAGAGTCGAGCGTGCTTGCTCACCTCGACGATACGCTCGCCACGACGAATGCCACGAGCAACAACAACGGCACCTCAGCCTCCTCGCCACTTGGTACCAATTCATCATTGAACTTTACTACGACGGCATCCATCATCACCTCGACGACGGCCCTCACGCCACCCTCGACGATGACGAACAACATACCCTTATCATCGCCCATTCGATTAGTCGAGGAAGACGAGGACGAGGATGACGAGGAAGAGGAAGAGGAAGAAGTGGCTGTCGAATGCGGCAGCGAGAGCCCTTTAAAGCCGTTCGTTTTGCCAGGCGAGAATCTGAGCAGTTTGGAATCGTTGGGCGGCAGCACCTTCGATTATCTATACGAGTTTTCCGAGACTAGGAAGGTGCTCGAAGAGTTCTTCAAGTGCCCGCCGCCGACTGAGGAGAAAGACAGTAGCGAGGCATTTCCATTTCAGGTACTGAACTAGTTTGAAATTCCACGCAATAACTGTTGAGTTTATGAAATGAAAATAATATTTCCAGTATAATATTTAAAGCATATTTGGATGAGAAATTTCTTTTATAAAATTTATTTTTTGAAATTAAATAAATTATCAACGAATTCTTTTATAAGATTGTTGTGAATTTTTATAGCATAAAAAAGTTTGAAATAGTGTAACTCCTCTGCTCATAAAACCGGATTAATTCGTCAAAATTTGTATCGTCATATGCAGGAGGACGAGTCCATATATTTTTCACCATACCTTTGGTCTAATCTACTTAGATTTGTTTATAACGGCTTAAATGAAAGCTCATGATCTGTAGAACAATGCTGTATAGGTATCAATTTTTATTTCTATGTTTTATGATATTTCAATGCAGCAAAGTATTTTAGACTAATTTAAAAATGCGATTATAGAATTATGAAACAAATTTAGCCGTAATAACTCATACGCAGAATAACATTATCTTTAACACATTTATCTCTTACAGGATCTCGACTATGAACTTCGGAGACAGGGTGGTAGTGCCTACGTCGGTCAGAGGCTGGCCTCCGTTCCTTCTACGACGGAGGAAGTCATGGTACACGAGTCACCGAAGAAACATAAAACAGAACTTTCACAGGTAATTATTAAATATATGCTTTAATAATACAAATCAAGTGAAGCTTTTTGATGATTAAAATTGTTTAAATTTCATGTAAATTATTAATAATAAATATTTGAATATGTATTAATATCTTAAGATAATCCTGTTATGCTACAATCATTCAAGGTCAAATCGTTGATTGGTTTCTAAGAATAAGTACCTATGTAAGATTATAGGTACTATTCTCGTACAAAATACATTAAGAATAAATAGGACATTAAATTCAATTTCATAAATTCAAGTAATGTAATTTCATGACATTCCTTACTTTTAAAATAAATTATTAATTTAATTACAAATTTAAAATATATGTTCAATGTTTACTCTGCGTACAATCCAAAAGCTAATCTCACTTTTTTCCGTTCCTGTAACAGCAAACATTCAAGCTTCAAATAATCGTACAAAAACTGTTTCATTCTTAGACGGAGCACGAGAACAATTTCCTAGACTTGTCGGTTGGCACAGGCAGTAGCGAGGACCTCGGTGAGACCGAAGTAGGTTTGCAAGTTGGTCACTCACGCAACTTTACCTTAAGTCCGGAGACGACCGAATGCGACAGTAACTGCGGCGACCTCGACAGTGAAATGTCCCTCATGATGATGGATAACGAGCTACTGCCAGCCAGCGGTTTGCTTGGCTCTGTCGGTGATCTCGGCAATATCAGCGACTCTCTCAGGTACGGATTAAAAAATTACTGTATTTTCAAAGAAAGTTTTTGAGAAATCAGTCAAACTTTTTATAACACTGCTTTAAGTAATTGGTTGTAAAACAAAATTTAATCAAATTGAATTAACTTTTTATTTAGGATATACACAAGTATGCCAGTGTTAGAGGATGGATTGTCGAGTGGTCACGCGAGCGACACCGATAATAATAATCCAACGGTTATGCTAATGAAGAGACAGATTAATGAAATCGAGAAGGAGATTATACAGAGGACGAGGAATGATATGCTAGGAACGGATAGTAATGACAATGCTAAAGATGTCAGCCTTAGGCTTCAAACTGGTATGTATTTTTAAATGCTAAACATTTATTAAACGATAAACACGAGTAGTTAAGACTTCCATAAATATCTGTCAACGCCTTATCCCGACATATTTCCAAAATTAACTGTATCTTTTTTAAACACAGCCTCTCCAGAACTCTTCAGTACGAAGAAAGAGAACTCTTACGACACGACGAGCGAATTGCAGCTAGATGGCTTGGATCCTTTGGGCACGCCTCCGCCCCCGGCACCGCAGAGCCGACAAAGTGTGGGTCTAGAGCAAGGTGGCGAGGTTGAGGCGGCGATCAAGGACATCAGGATGGCACTGCAG
Source organism: Megastigmus dorsalis (assembly GCA_900490025.1). Lineage (NCBI taxonomy): Eukaryota > Metazoa > Arthropoda > Insecta > Hymenoptera > Megastigmidae > Megastigmus > Megastigmus dorsalis. The sequence goes on along the minus strand of UELU01077745.1, from coordinate 19,935 downwards.
CGAACGAAAACGCTGCCCGTTAAGTCGCCGTCCGAAGAGCCACCCGAGCCAAGCGTCAGTCCCATCTGGATACCAAGGTACGTTTACGACCTTGGTAAAAGCTTTTCGTTCGAACAATTTAGACAAAATTCAATCATCTCAAAATCTTATTATTATTTTTTTTATTCATGTTCATATAAATCATATCATGTTTTAAAAGAAGAAATATTTTTCATCACTGCACGTGGAAAGTGCCCATTTTCCACACAGTGCACCGTCGAAGACTCTATTTACCGTACACTATCTATATAATGAAAAATACTGTACGAAACTTGTACGGTAGGTGATCTCGCTCTCGTATCCTTGCAACCCCGGCTTTACTCGGGTTACAAACTGCCACTCGTGCGAGAAAAACTACCTTCCGTCACCGCTGCATAATGTACCATCATACATTGGCAGCTTATTAACAAGAAAACCAAATCTACATTTTATAAGCATAACATGTGATAATAATTTTTTTATGGGTCGCCTCAAAATTTACTTGTACAGTTTAAAAATTTTGATTGTCAATAGTAAAAGTTATCCAATAGTGACTCGCTTCGTTTTCGTAAAGAATAATTATGTAGCTACAATAATGAAGCTTAATTAAACAACCTTCCTTTGCCGGCCGACTCTTAATAAGTGCGTCTAACTAAGGTGTAGTTTGTTGGACGGTAGGCGGAGAATCTGCACCGAAAGCAACAGCGAAGACTCCGAGGTGAGGCGCAACGTAGACGATGCAGATCTCGAGGCAGAAGAGGCAGCTGACGAGGAAGAGGCGGACACTGATCTCGAGACGGATCGACTGCTTGGGCAACAACGAACTGACGATCAAGGCTTCTACGACGACAAGGTGAGCTTTCTGCTTATTTTTTATTTTACTGTTTACTCATCTTTTAAGTCACTTTGATAACCGTTTTTTGGTTATAGTCAGTGTTTAGCAAAATTTGTATTAAAATTGTTTTTCTTAATATTTATTACCATAAACATAGGTGGAAGCCTTTTGTCGTTCATTTAAAATCCATAATTCCTGAACAGAGAAAATTGCAAAGCTTGCAAATAATTTTAATACAAATGAAGGTAAAATAATTTAATTGATTCTTAAACTTAAATACGATCTTATATGAATTAAGTCATCGTATTATCGCGTGAATTAGATAACGATGCTAATGTGATAAAAGTTATGTTTAATTAAGGATTAAAAAATGTATGGCGAAGTAAGCGATACGTATATAGTTCTTTTAGCTGAGAATCCGATGGCCCCAAACTAAATGTTGTTCATCCGCCGCAACAAAATATCACTTTAATGTATTTTCCTGATAACTGTATTTTTATGAAAGCAAGCAAGCTCACTAACCCGCCAAATTATCAGTATCACACAAATATGCGCACTTTTTGGCCCCTTTATTGCTGTTAACCTACTAATTGGAAATTTACTCAATTTTTTAAAAAGCATAATAATAAAATTTACTTATTACTTTGTATTGAAATTTTTATTAAATTGAATAATCTCATGTGGATTTCTTACCAGTAGTATTTCTGTTTCTAACACAAAAAATTGAGTTGTGTCTGAATGTTCTAACACGAAATCCAAGTGGAGAGCTAGCTTGAAACGATTATATCATTTTTGACACTTATCTTGACTTAGATGTTCCAGTCTAACTAACTTCATTATTTCACTTGGGAAACTAAATTTAAATTAAAATCCATTATTTTTAAAATATTGCTCATGCGTCGTGAATCAATGCTTCTACATAGTCATCTCCCAGATGTGTTTCTCAACTAAAAGTTATTCCGACAGAACCATAAAAACAGAAGTAATATATTTTGATTGCTATGAAGCTAGCGAATAAGCGCCTAATATGAAAGAGTGCTCGAGTTATAAATAAAAATCATGCCAGTTCTCCAATTCACGACACTATGTTAAGGAAAAAGTAGCTGCAGCGTAGATATTCCCCGTCACAGCAGAGCTGTAAAAGCCGCCTCGCATCTCAGTTTGGTCAGTTTGGTCAGTTTGGTCAGTTTGGTCAGTTTGGTCAGTTTGGTCAGTTTCGCGAGTTCAGTCTGGAGAGAAAGCTTTACAGGCCTGCATGCGGCGAGAGTGCGAATCCCGTAGAGCCGAGAGAGCCGCTGTACACATATGCAGTATAATGTATATACCTGGTATAACCTGGGCACCCGTACCCGGCGGCTCGCGCCCCTTGTTCTCTCTCACTCCAGGGCTGGCGCAAGCCAAAGACGAGGACGCTCCTGCCCACCTCCATCTCCAGCGATCGCTCGAAGATCTGCATCTCCTCGACGGCCAAGCCCACGACGCCTGCGAAACCCACGTCGCTCTCGCTGAGCGGCCTCGTCCACGAGCCCCTGGGCACAGGCGAGCCTCTGCCCTCGACCTCGGCCTCGCCGCCGTCGCCTCCGGCCACCTCCTCGTCGGCCGGCGGCGCGGGCCTGACCTCGCCTGGAGGTGGCGGTGGCGGTGGCTGCGGTGGTGGCCAGGTGGGACAGCTCAATGCGGCGGCGGCGGCGGGCGGTCCGACGCAGCCTACGGCGGCGCAGGCGGTGGCCTCGGGCCTCGACGTCCCCAGTCCCGAGCACCAGATCGGCCACCAGCTGGGTCGCGTAGCCGGCGACGGCGGAGGTGGGGGCGGCACTCATAGCGCGACTAGTCCGCTGGCCGGCCAAAAGTCGGGGGCCACCGGCACGACCTCGCCGCCGCCGGCCAAAAATTCCCCCTCGTCCCCCCGAAGCCTCAAGGAGCCCGTCAGTAAGGTGAAAAAGGTGCACCCTCACGGACCGATACACACAAGCCATACACACGCTATGCGCGACGCTCGCCGGACCTGCGGTGCAGCTCGAAGCCCTGCGCCTGCAAAGCCTATTAAGCCTATTATTGACCGCGATCCGTTTGCCGATCCTTTCATAATGCTCCTTTTCTATACAGTACAATGTTTGTCATATACATTTAATTGTCTTTCGACGCGGGACCTGGGCCTTCTTTCTTCTTTTCTCATTCTTGTCAGTCTTGTCAGTCTTGTTAGTCTTGCGTAGAAGCGAGTTTATCAAAAGGTTGCTTTACCGACCATCGGTAAAAAAAATTATTAAAAATTACTTCTATTACTTCTATTACAATCACCAGTGTCTAGTCAAAGTCTTTTATAACTTGTATGGCAAAAGTTTTTTCGATTTCTATAAATTCATAAATATAATTTCCAGACTCTTCGGTATTTTGTTTTCATTCCTAAAAATTGGAGCTTAGTACGATTCTTTCAATTTAAACGCAAAGATTAGTTTACGGGGGTGTCATAGTCCTACCGTTACAACTAAACTATTGTACCGATCGGATCCTGAATAATTAGTTATAACTAAATAAATATTTGAAACTATGCAAATCCCAAATACAGGTGCACTACGTCTATGAATTATCAATCATCCGACAAAGACTCCAGTAAATACTTGAATGACACCTTGAAAAAATGTTATTTTCGAAATGAGAATTTTCTTTTTGGAACAATTTTGTAAGGTGTCTTTGAAATATTCACCTCTAACGTTGCCAGATTGATAATTCATAGACGAAGTGCACCTAATATTTGGGATTTGCATAATTTTATCTATTTATTTAGTTATAACTAATTATTCAGGATCCGGTCTGTAAAACAGTTTAGTAGTAACTGCAGAACTTTGACACCCCCGTAATAAAAATAAAGTTTTAATGTTACATTACAAAATAATAAATATTCTTGTACAAAGAATGAAAGAAGGTGTCGGTATTTTCTAGCTTCTTGCTTATATTCTCTTTTAGGCTTTACACTGTTTACGAAGATTTAACTCTTACTAAGCAAAAAAATAGTGCTTTGCTATAAAAAGGGTCATGAATTTTCGTATACTAACACTTCACACTTAGATAGATGCTAGATTAGAAATGGGGTAAATGTCTCGTTTACGTAATAGCTTTTTTAAAAGATTCATAAAATTTATTCTCTGATTAATTGAATATCATCAGTATGCATTTTTTGTAACCAAAGACATTTACCTTCGAATTACTAGTGGTGCACGTTTTTTTACTTAAATTTAAAAACTTTTGGCTGTATCTTTCCTTTATCCTCTTAAAACCTTTCCTTTTATTTATGTTAATCCATTGGCAATTTCTTTGTGTACATAATAAAAAAATTTATTATTAAAAAAGAAAAGTTTCTGTACATAAAACAATGAACGTATGTATAGCGAATAGAAACTTTTCCACCACACGAATATTTACATATATATTTGTTTCGCAATAATCCGCCGTTATTTTTTTTTCTACTTTCAATACATTGTTATGTTGTTCGATGCATGATGAATAGATGAAATCAAGTTCGAAAATATTAAGCTTCAGTAGACGTTTGGAACTTACTTGTGAATAACTGAAAAAAACTTTTTGTTTTCAGGATAAGGAAGGAAAAAAGAAGAGTAGAAATAAGGAAGGTGAGATCAACGGTTCAATCGTTATTTTTTTACAATTATTTTCTTTAGTTTAATCAAAATAAATAATATCCGGATCTAGTGACTTGAGAACTAATTCATTGAATTAATAAGTTTATTAATGATATAGTTGGTGTTGGAAAATTGAGATTAATCGCATGCAAAGAAAGTCACTTATTTCTTTGTCAATTTTTTTCGGGCTAAACGCAGAGTCACCTTGAATGAGGAAATGTATGTTATCTCTATCGGGTTATTGAAATATCTTTTTGATCAAGTTAAGTGCATTGACATATTTATCAACAGATTTCAATTATTCTGTACTGAATGTATACTGTTATTCATTTTTCTAATCACAATATGGATCTGAATCGAATCGCTGTTTTCAGTCTTACTAAATGAGCTCTGAATAAATAAGCTTTTGGTACTAGATTCAAATACATATAGTACACATAATTTTTTGTTAACCATTTAATTGCTACTGTCTGTGTTGTAAACGATATATCTAATCGCTGATACTTTGGTAATATTGGAAAGAGAAAAGCATAAAGCGGCAGGTCTAGATGTAGTTCTAGATGCAATTCGGGTAGAGTAATCAAAAGACTCTCGTTCTAAAACCGATTAATCGGTTAAAATATACCTTTGCTCGATCGGCAACGAGTGAAAAATCCACTCAGCAGCGCAGCTCCAAAGTGGCAATTAAATGCTATACTATGCCGCAAGACTCGGTGTATCCAAGTGGGTGCGCGCTACCGCCGGCATAGACATCATCGTTGCCTGCAGCCTTTCTCGGATAAAAGAGCATTTTATTCACAACCAAGGTGACTCTGTGCGCTCGAGCGAATCTCGCGAACCGATACAGATTCGCAACGCTCCGACGCGAGCCGTTATATATACACATTAGGTTTTACTAATCAGCGATCAACTTTTTCCCCGCCCGATTTAATTCCTCTCTCCCCTTCCATCCTCCTTCCCTACCTACCTACCTCTCATTCTCTATTTTTCACGTACTAACGCACCTGACGCAACTGTCCTGGGGGATTGGTGTGTGCCGCCTGCCTGCCTGTCTTGTCTCTATTGCTCTCTCTCCCTCCCGCTCTTTTGCTCTATTGCCAATCTACTGCAAATCGACGCAAAACACATACACGTCTATACGAACGGTACGTAACGCTCAAGGTTTATTATGTGTGTTCATATCGTTCTCTTTTTTTTTTCTTTTTTTTTTCGTATACTCGCGTGCACGTTCTGTGTGTTTTCCTTGTCCTCCAGCGCGGGAGGAGGGAAAAAGAAATGAGGCGCGCTAAGCTCGCCGCGCGACACTAGCGAGAGATGCATTCGTTGCACGTGACTGGGTAAAGACACTTTGGCCGACGTCGCGAGATGCTCAATAAATGCTTTATTGTCGGATAAAACGAGGTGTGTGCGTGTGGATTCGGTGTCACTTGAAATCGCGGCTATAAGATAACGAGCGGAGATGATGAGCGACTGGAAGCTCGACAGATTTCAATCGAGAATTGAATGTTTCACGATCTCTGTGATAAGTTCGGTTTTTTTATTTTCTGTAGCTGTACAGTGTTTAAGTTTGTGCGATAAGGGGAACGACACTCGAGAGACTCGATGAAGATTCTACTTTCAGTGCACCGAGATCTATATTAAGTTGTGTAGTGTGGTCGTGGAAATGTGCGAATATGAATTTATTGTAATGAGACGTTAGCTTTTTTACGTTCACTGGAATGTCGACAAGGACTGATAAAAAAACGGAGTGGGAATGACAAGTGGAGCAGTGATTTTTTTTTTAGATTTGCAACAAAAAAAATATCGGTCTTTCGCAAGCGATAAATAATATTATTCAATGAAATTGAATTTAGGATCGTAATGCACGCGAATCAGAAAAAAATAAACCAAATTTCGTCGCGACTCCGATCATTTCAAGGAAACCGCGAGTGTGGATACAAAGTTTATTAGGAGAACAGCTTAGTTATGTGCAACTTTAACGAAGGAGTCGATTGATTATTTACTAGAGACTTGAAACTGCATTAACAATCATTCTTTAATTGGAAAATGTATTATTTATTACTAGTTTCCGTTTTAAAGGAAAAACTTGTTCAAATACTCACATATAATAGTATCAAGATAATCGTTAATCGAAAATATTTGACGTCCTATTAAATCTATGACAAAGATCGAACAGACTTATAACTTGATAGAACGGGTTTGTAAATTCAATTCTCAGGAGTCGAATCAGGAAAAACTATACTTTGCGTGCAATCAATTTATCGATACTTTTAGAGAGACTCGTCTAGCTCCTCTGAATCTAGAAAAGAAACTTTTGAAATAAATATCCGAGCGAAAAGAAAAAAACGCGGGTGTCGCGATGGAGGAAAACGAGGATGAACTAGTGCTGCTGATAATCAGGAACGATCCGCGTGGGGCCAAAGTGTCGGAAAGCTCGATGCGCGCGCTCCACTGTCCCAGCGAGTATCTCTCGGTACTGGGCGAGCTTACCGCCGCCCGTCAGCCGAACGACGATATTAAATGGCACGTATCCTTGACGATTTCAGCTCTGCTCGACGATCCCACAGTCCTCATCGAAGGCGTCCTCTTCCGCGCGAGATACCTCGGCTCGACGCAGCTCGCATGCGAGGGTCAGCCCACCAAGTCGACGAGGATGTGCCAGGCCGAGGAAGCCGTCTCCAGGATAAAGGTATGGCTTTCTTTACTTGACTCAACCTCTCTCTTTGTCTCTCTCTCTCTCTCTCTCTCTCTATCTCTCTATCTCAATCTCTATTACTCTCTTTCTCTATATATGTATATATATATATATATCTTCAAATTATGGGGGAAGTTTTTGTTTTCTCTTTTTTTTTTATTGGAAAGTTGACGCCGCGAGGAGGAACAAGTTTGTAGCGTGCAGATAGTTTACATTTTTTTTTAATAAATTTTGAGGATTAGAAAAGCTTTTACGTGAAGAATCAAAGCTCTTATCAGAGATTAATAGATGATTTCATTGGATTATAGACACAATGGTATATGCACTACAATATCATAAATACAACCGATTTCGTTATATTTTTTGAGAGTTTAATCGCAACAATTTCTAAAAGTGAACAGTTCACTGAGAAAGTAACATGACTGACAGTATAATGACCTGTAACTTTATAAGAGTTACAACTTTTTCTTAATCACGGTCTATTATGATGCAACATCGATACAACTTTCAAAAGGTTGTTTCTTATGTAACGTTGGAAATATTATAAAAATTGAAAGAATTTATGCTAAAAGTAGACTGCATACTGTTTAATTAGGTACGTAGTAAAGCTATAAAATTTTCTAACATTAGATTCCCCGAAACTCGAAATACTGATGCTTAAAAAATAGTGTACCTACTTACGCCACCTTCGCCACGAGCATGTGATCATTTTTTATAATGTAAATCGTTTTGTACAAATAAAAGAAGGAACAAACTTGAGCTGTATAATTGGCTATGCTCTTTTAGAAATATACTTATACTTAAAAGAAAGGTGAAAAGAGACTATCGATCGAAACGGACAATCTAAATTTACAAAATATATTTGTTTACGAAGTTTCGAGAGTTTATTGTACTCCCTCCACTTCACGCTGAACTGTGACTGTACTTTCTCATTGGTTGTAAATGAAACAACAGTAATGCAAGCTTCATTTAAAGCAATAAGTTAAAAATTGAACATATCTTATTTTAATAATTCTTATGTGAATAATGTTTTCAATCGTCTACTCTAATTGGTGTTTTATTGGTTACAATGAAAAATATCTGAAATCGCTTTGTGTCTGCATTAAGTATGTTAGGAAAAACATGACCTTGTTATGAACAATAAAAATCAAATAGTTAAAAGTAAAGAAAAACTATTTTTGTAACAAAAGTGAACAGTTTAAAACATTAGTTTAGCATTTTAATGGATTGACATTCATGTTATATAAAAAGCTATGTGAAATTTTTTACAATCTCGGAAATAGATTGAAAATATCTATTTATAAGCTAATAGTTTTAGAAAAATTTAAGAAAAAAAAATCAGAAATATAGTAGAGGTACAAGATTTGGTCTGTTTTAGTAATTTGCAAACGTGAATTTTTCATGAAAAGATTTTATGTGATATATGTATAGGTATGATAATCACCTAGTAATAAATCATCAATCAGTATTGATTCGTAAAGCCAAGACAAAAGCTCTATTATTAGCATAAATATGTTTTCTCACCTGCTATATATACAAATAATTATTCAGTCGTATCATAAAAAAAACTACATGCGGTGCATATGAATGTCAGAATAAATAATGCATTAAAATCTTTAATATCGCTTAGAAAAAATCTCGCAATGCTTGATTTAATTCTGCGATCGTCATATATATATATATATATACACATAATAATGCAACAATCCGTACAGAGAGTAACTTGTTCCTCATCGCACAACTCGCTCAATCGAAACATTAACAATTCTTTAAGATTTCGACTGACTACGATTGGCGAGTAAACGAAAACTATTTCAAACGAAATTTCATCTATTTGTAGAATTACCGATATTAGCAGTTTTTGTTTGCTCGATACTATCGTCTCATCAATCAGTGCTGCTTATAATCGAATGTATTATGACTAAAATAATAATAATATAATAACAACAATAATAATAATAATAATAATAATAATAATAATAATAATAATAATATAATTAAGAATGGCCGGCTCGTGCAACATTAAAGGCCTGAATGTTATATTAATGTAGCGATGCCCCCACCCCCTATGCTCCTCACGATTATTCACCCTCACGACACTTCACCAATTACATATAATATCTGTCACGCCTCCTGTTGAATAATAAATATTAATGAAACACTTGTCCCTCCCCTTCTCTGTTTCCTCACTGTTATTCACTTTTTTAACTTTTTTGTTTTTCTCTATCAGGGAACACTTCTATATGCTTATTATCATAAATCTTTTTTTTTCTCGCTTTAACACTTTGAATCAATTTTATCTCGTCGTACTATGAAAAAAGCCTTTTGCTCTTACACAGCATTTCAGACTTCGTACAGCAGCAAATCTGTCTTAAAATCACATTTTCCCATTCCCCTTATCACAGAGAATTTTGTGCAAATAATAGGTATTAATGTACATATATTACGGTGTAGAGGCCGTTCTCAAAAATATTCATATGTATGTCAAATAAGTATTAAATATATATACTTTTTTATCATGATATTGTGCAAAGTTTGATTACTAAAATAAACTTCGACATAAAATTGATTCGCTTTGTTCAGTTGTTCTTTGACGATATATCGATGGTATGTTGTTATTTTTACCCTGTTAAAGATATCCAAAAGTGATAGAATATGAATATTATATATATTTATTCTATTTATACCTTCTTTGTTCTTGTTATTCTGTGTGAACACTTTTTCCGATTAAGTTAAAAAGAAAAAAGAAAGTTAGAGTAGCAATTTCACGTACCCTAAGGGAGGTATAATTTTTTTTTATCACTGCACTGTTTTATTGCCTGATGCAGACTACAGAAATCTCTCGTCATGCGGAAAACCTCACGAAAAACGAAAAATCGCTGTCCCCTCTAATGTATGCTCATAGTCTATTGAAACAAGTTTAAACCGAATATTTTAATTACTTCTTCTTCAAATATTGTTAAAATTTAACGGGACGAAAGAATCATTCGTTACCGACATTACAATATTTTACACATTGTAAATCCAGTAAAAACAATTCCAAATTTCTTCAAAATGAAGAAGCTATTAGATTTTCATTGGACATAATTAACACTGCTGGAAATGGCTTATTTGAAAAATTATATCTAACTGGAAGTTTCCGAAATAACAGATTATGCCTAAGGAATTGTCATTTTTTCCCTGTAATCTAAATATATTCTAATGCGATAGGGTAGGTCCATTCCATATCCTTAATTTAATAAATTTACTCTAAAATTGATATAATACCATATTTTTACATAACGGAGAACCAGTAAATTTTTGACAAACTTCTGTAATTGAAGCTTGGTCGGTAAAACAGTGCATAGTTAAAAATGGGACTTGAACAACAAGATCAACTAGAACAATTTTTTTACTATTTTCTTATATTTTCGATGTGTGAAATCTTGATGTGTCTTGACCTCTCTTGCTGTGATTTATTCTTTATCCTATATTGAATTCATCCGTAAATACAGATGCGTACACACACACACACACACACACATACCCCATATTTATCTGTCTCTTGAAACGTCTTGTCTGATTGCTTGCGAAACCCCAACTTATGATTCTGGAAACTCTTATCCACTCACTATCTCTTATTGTAAACTAACACTATCTTTCAACATTAGAATTAATTGTCTTGTGGTGGATTTCGAAGAGTCTATATCTTTCCTCTCCGACACGTCTGTGAATTGTATAATTGCATCGAATGTTATTCTTGTCTCGTTAGTTTTAGTTACTCAATCAAAGAAAAAGAATGAACGATGATAGAAGCAACAATATAAAAGCGTACAGCTTGCTTTTGTTTGTAAAGTTTCAACAAACTGACCTAATCTCTAAGTAGAAATGAATGCTTAGTTTATTCTATATAGAATTAGTTTAGACTTATTGATGATACTAATCTCTGCAAGATAACTTTAAGCTAGTATAAAAAGCGATTTAGATGCCGTAATAGTGAAATTAATACTAGTTTCATAGTCATGAAGATGTATGAAGCTAATCCCATCATTCATTACTTACATTATTTTTAAATTAATTAGATTTATACAATTTTTACAATCATTATTATCTATACAAAATTGCTTTTCACAACTGAATTATATAAAATTGTTAATATAGACTCTAAAACGTCAAAAATATACGATATCAAAATCACTGTTATAAGAGGAAGCTGAATACCCACGACTAAAATCTACAATTTTTTTATTTTAATAAACGAAATTTATAAACAAAATATTTTAATGTAGGTATACGTATTATCCTTTATTCTAAACTGCTCGAAAAAATGTTATATATAGTTCATTTCTGCTGAATTTTACCATACTGACTATGAAACTTTGCCAAAAATCCAGTATGATGTACTATTATGATGTTTCTTATAAATTTCTCTTCGTGTGTTATGAATCACTGAATAAAAATGATTTTAGTGAAAAAAAAAATTAAAAGCAACCAAAACCAATCGGATTCTTTATCATACTCTTCTAATAAAATCGAAAAATTTAAACGAAGAAAACAGATGTAAAGATATTTGGCATTCCTCTTGAACTAGAAGATTAATACCGAGACAGGTGTCGAGAGGCTCAAGCATTTTTTATGTTCTTGAAAAACCACCAGAGCGCCTCTGTACATCATCCGCACTTGATTATGTAATCTCACAGTATTACAAGTCTTCCGGCACAAAGTAATAAAAGAAAACTGTTTATGGATAGTAAAAATAACAGGGTAGTCCGTTATCGCCGTCCTTTATCTTAGCTCGTTGTCCACAAATATTATGTATTCTCTCGATTGTCTTGACTTTTTACAGCAATATATCTTTTATCATGTCACTCGAAACGAGGGCTTTTTCACGTAGATCTTAAAGCTCGTCTTAAAGGACGTTTTTCAATGTTGTAATATGCTTGTAGAATGTTGAAGATCACGATATAGCCTTACCTCTCTTATTTTCTTTCAATTTCACGCTACATTTCAGAAAGTATTTGTTTACGGTTGCTTTGTTATCGTTATAAACAGATACAGTAAATTTAGATGCGTGCAAGTAAGTGTGTATTTATAGATGTTAAGTGTATATTTGTGATAAATTTTTTATGACACTGCAAAATATATCTTGCATCTAAATATCTAAATTTTGAAGGACTATTCTATATATATCTTTATAAATAAAAGTATCCCAAAGTGATAAGTTTAAAAAATAACTGTTTTTAGTGAGCTTATATCTATAGATGAGTTATCTTTTAAGTTAAATCTTTTGTCTCTGTGAGTCATATTTTATTTAACCCTATAATTATTGATAGACACATATTTCAGTAAAGATAGTGCATAAAGGGTTTTCGGGGTGGCTGATTACAAATTCGGTATCAGATTTTCAAAATGCAAGATATTAAGAAGGTATAAAAGTAACGTTAATCGTGGTGACAATTGGTATGAAGGAGAATTTAGGGTCGCTAATTGGGTATTTGTTATCAGGCTTTTGACGTTTGTTACCAGCGTCTTAACAATCCAATTACCTGTATACCAATTTTTGCCACGATTAATGTTATTTTTATAGATTTGGAAACCAAATATTGAATCCGTCATCTGGATAAAATTAGAAAAAGGACTGGAGAAATCAAGTAAAACCTACCTTAAAATTCTGGAAAATGATGATCTAGATGGCAGCGTGAATTGCCACCGTGCTTCAAAGGGTTAAACTCTTCTGCGGTAAAAAAATATACTATTTCAATAATATAAATATAAACATCCATTAGTGAGTTTCGCTTATATTACAAAAGGTCGATTAATTTTTTGACTCCCTGCAAGAAAATGAACGAGTTGGGTTGATTGGTAGACTAGCTCGTAGCTAGTTCTGTAAACTAATATTTATTCATAAATTAGTTACAAACTGGCTGGAAACTCGATAAGAATTTGCACAATAACATTAAGTTATGCGCGTCACGATTTCTTAAAAATACGTTGGTATATATACGCGATATACACAATTGTGAAGAGTAACGCGACGCGTTCAATAAATATGCACTTACCGTAAACACGAAGAGAAAAACGCGCATAGCTAGCCCCAACCGCAAAGAAACACTGCAAATAACATTCACTACACTCTTTCCGTAACAAATCAATATGAAGTTTTCTCCATCTTTCTAAAAACAATTGTCATCCTGAAGTATTTTTATTCAGGTTATTATAAGTTTATAGCAGAAAGGTACTTGCACGCGCGCGATCCCACCTATAGGTACTGTGAATTTATATAGTGCTTTACACTGACCGACTAAGCCTTTTATCCTTACATTTACCTAATTATAAGCTTTTAATTCATTTTAACACGTTACCTATATCTTTTTACGCTTTATAGAAACGGTATTAGAAGAATTTATGTACTTATTAATTTTATTTCTCAGTGTTTAATGTCGAGCGAATGGCAACTTTTCAAAATGAGTGTAATATGCTTTTAATCTTCTATTTTCCATTTTTATTTAAATATATATTATAGATTAATCAGATATACATTAATTAGATTTTACGTTAAAAATGTCGCCAGATAAAACGGGGTTTCTGGCCATTTATATAGGCAGTTTGTAACGAGTTCAGGCAAAGCTGACTAAGATTTTGCTATAAACTCGTTAAATTTTCTTGCAGGGCTGTGTTGTTAATATATTCATTAAAGTGATATTTATTTGAAAAATATTGTTCTTATTTGTTTTTCGGTTAACTTTAAGAAATTGTTGAATTCGTTCTTAAAGGTACATACAACTTTCAAATTAAAATATTTCAAATTAATAAGCGTGGCAAGGTAATATATTATATAGTTCCTGACAATATACCCTTAATAAATGTCGAATGTTCTATCTATAGTAAATTTAAATGTAAGCAAGTATTTAAAAAAAACTGTAATTGAACATGTTCATTATTTAACCTCTTTGTAATTCACCATGTAATATTGATTGTTTCTGAGATAACCTTAACTAATCCTTTTCCGTAGTTTTGTAACAATGTCGTAGCATGAAAAGTATACATATATTTAAGAAAAATAAAGTATTAAATATCAAAGTTGAAACTTTGGTACTCTACTTATACTTCTCTTACAAGTAATCTTATGACTTGTCTGTGTCTTTTATTTTACTTTTTTAACAAGGTTATATCGATGATCTTGACTGCTGTATTATTGTTGTTATTGTCTCCAATCCAAGCTCGCTTGTATCCAGTCCGATCGTAGACCAAAGTGCTTGAAAAAAAAAACAGTCTTTAGGAAGCCTATATCCATAGTGTAAACCGTTTAATTTTGTTTTGTTTTATTTTGTTCGAAATCGTGCATTGAAGCAACTTAACTATTACTATGGTAATTTGTATTATTTGTAATATTGCTCGTAGTTTCGAATGTTCATCAGTAAAAGTTGAGACTCTATGTGCTAATCAAAAGTGTATTTTTCTTTGCGAGATTCCTCGATACTTAGTTTCTAGATAATTCAGAAGCTAATAACCGCTGACTGCTTCTTCGATATCACCTTTCATTGCTTTGTAAATTTCCTTAATGCTTATTCGATTCGATGATAAAAGATTTAAAAAGTTAAAATGTCATTATAGTGACAGAAAATTGTAATAATTTCTGATAGTTATTGAAATCAAACATGTCACAAGTCCTGCATATCAATAATTAATATTTTAACACATGAATATCTTATCCTAAATTTTAGATTCTATATACATATTTTTTAGCGTCCCACTCATAATAAACAATATATAGTCTGTAATCACGCTCATATAAAACTTGGGCCTTTACATTAAATAAAACCAATTACAAGAGAAAACAATGAGTGCAAGGATAGATTTGGTAATCAGCTTAAAGTCAACTCGAAGACTATAAACATCAATCTGAGAACAAGATATTTCTAAGCATATAAACAAGCTGAATGTCTGTATATATAGAAGCAAAAAGAAAGGTTTAAAGGTCCTAGGCAAGAAATGAAGAAGCACTCAGTGGTTAGAGGTTCTGATCCAAGTATACGAAGATACTCTTTCATTCTCTCAATCTGTGAATGGTGGCTAAATTGGTTGTGAAGACGCGTCATTAGCGAGAGTCTTTCTGTCTGTTTCTGTCCGACGGCAAAAGTCCCTGCAGGACGGCCCGAGCTCTCCCCTCAGCCTTCAAGCAGCGTCAGCCTCTTCACCACAGCCATTCCAGCAGCAGCAGCAGCAGCAGCAGCAACAGCAGCAGCAACAACAACATCAACAGATGCAACCGCAAGAGCAACAAGCGAGGAATTCGTCGTATAACGCGGGTCGTTGCAGTCTAGCGTCCCAAGGCAGTCCGGACGAGGACGAGTGCGACTCGAGCGAGGAACTGATGGCAGGCGAGGCTCAGGTTGGCCAGACCAGACCGAAACCACATCAGGCCAGTCTCGCTACGGCAGATCCGACGGTCTTTAGGCTCCAGTTCCTCGGCTCGGTCGAGGTCGAGGAGGAGAACGGGCGCAAACGACGCAAACGCCTCAAGAAACACATGGTCGAGGAGGCCGTCACCAAGATCAAGGTGTCTGCCAGACCAAGCCGTTACAGGACACACCAACTCTACACCTAGACTACCTAGCTCTACATATCTCTCTCTCTCTCTCTCTCTCTCTCTCTCTCTCTCTCTCTCTCTCTCTCTTAACATTCTTCATACACACAAAATGAACATTCTCTCTCGTACTTTCATGTGTGTGTGCGCGCGCGCGCGCGTGTATGTGTGTGTGTGTGTGTGTGTGTGTGGTATGTTTTTGTTGCTGTGTCTCTTTCTGTGTTATACCTTGGACTTTGGATGGTCGGATAGCAAAGGCTTTGTAGTCCATCGAGGATATTAGTTAGCATACCTTCCGTTCGAAATGTTTATGCCAAATCTTATGGATTGATTGGAATGGTGATTAATCACAAGCAAGTAGGATTCACTGATTAGATTAGAACTTTAAATGACAAATCATGTATGATTACTCGTTCGATAAAGCTACATTGTAGACAATCATCCGAATATCACATAGTTATTCGTGACGTACCTATCATTTGAAAAGTAAACGTAACATCATCAGTTGAATAGTAAACCTAGTTTTTTAAAAAAATTTTTAAAGACGCAAACGGAAATTACTATCGCCTACCTTAAATTATTTATCAAACTAATGTCCATGCGTTATGGAATTTTTCAATATGAAT
The DNA here is from genome assembly GCA_900490025.1 of Megastigmus dorsalis. Lineage (NCBI taxonomy): Eukaryota > Metazoa > Arthropoda > Insecta > Hymenoptera > Megastigmidae > Megastigmus > Megastigmus dorsalis. The sequence continues at coordinate 3,560 of UELU01077745.1, read as the reverse complement.
AAAATGGACACCAATTGTTATATACTAACGGTTACTAAGTTTTTTTTACAATTGATTGCATTATACAATTTATTTCAAATGTAAATAATGACAAGGAACGATACAAATTATTATTACAAAAAATTGTTTTCATAACGCATTGTAACGTTTGTATATAAAGTTTCAACACATTCTTTCGATAATCAACATTTTTCATAATACATTTTTTTCAATTTGCATGCATGGAAATGAAATTCATTTATCTACCATTTTCATTCGTTTCATATGTCAACAAAATATTTTTTTTTTTGTTTCATTGAAACTGTACATTTTTTGTATCATATAAGTATACAGTTATTCTGAATGGCGGTAAAATAAATATGAAGCAATCTTTTTCCAATCGTTTTAAAATGCCTGCAAATCTTAATACATTTTAACATTACACATTTATCTGCATTTATGAAAAAACACATTTGGGATTCAAGTTACTAACTGATGTTGCCCTTATATTTATTATATATAAGTTGTGAAGTTTTCTACGTTTGTTGGATATGCAATGCGGTTTTTTTTTGTTGTTTGTTGATAATTCTTGACTAGTCGTTTGATTCGTTTAAGTTTGTGATTATTTTTTTTTCAAACTATCATTAATTTTGTGCTTATAACATTTATTATGCATTACGTGATTTTGTTTGCAAATATTTACAATTCTACAAAACAGCTATGTTTATACCACAACAAGTAAACTTTCACCTTTCATCTTTTTATTCTTTATAAGTTTCTTTCAACACTCATTTCCTTTCGTTCGCATTTATACATCCTGTATCTATTCCACATCTCCGTTCATCACCGACATTATCCCTAAACAGAATCCCGAGTCGAGTCCTGAGTAATTAAAATACAGCTAGCGCGAATCGCTATATAATGCCTAGCCTCAGAACCCCTAACATTTATTAACAAGTAACTTTTAAGGACAGAATCTGCATTGCTAATTTATTAACCAATTGCATTTTTCATCTCTTCCATGCTGCTTTCGCGTGTAGGCTCTGGTAAGTTGTTGTTTTTTTTTATACATCTCCATTGATGTTTCTTAAGGGGATGCAGCAGCAAAATTTTCATTTCTACGTATACGTCTACGCTCGATTGTATTATAGATAGTAATGATCGTGTAATGGGGAAGTAAAACAAGTAGAAAGTCGATGCTTCGAAGAAACATTTCATCATAAGCTTGAATCATCTTTTAATATACACATAAGTGCATTATTGAAGTTTATTTACAAATATAAGCTACACGAAAAGCGCACAAGTTGTACGTCTTTATTACATATTCAACACACGATGCAATTCTTTTGAGAAGATATCAATCTACAAATATGAATTAATAGTCGTATATAAAACAATATACATAATATATACATGTTATCGTAATTATTAGTTTTTAACACTTGACAGATTTAACAAAACTGGTATAGATAACAATAATTATCTTTTCAAATGGAAAATCACTAACTGTGTGGGTTCCTCATTAAGTGTGTCACAACACTCGAACACTATGTCGCGTGTAAATTACCAACAGACCCTAAATTTGCTGCCTTCTCTCCTCGAGAAACCTCTTAACAATTTTAATAGCTACAGAAAAGAGGAGCGAAAAAAAAATGAATTAAAACGATAAAATTGGCAAACACGCAGGCACCGGACGGCGAGTCTCAGCCGAGCACAGAAGTCGACCTCTTCATTTCCACGGAGAAGATAATGGTACTGAATACCGACCTGAAGGAGATAATGATGGACCACGCGTTGCGCACGATATCGTACATAGCGGACATAGGCGACCTGGTGGTACTGATGGCGCGCCGACGTTTCGTGCCGCACGAGATGGACGAGGCGCCCAAGAATCGCACGCCCAAAATGATCTGCCACGTGTTCGAGAGCGAGGAGGCCCAGTTTATCGCCCAGAGCATAGGCCAAGCCTTCCAAGTAGCCTACATGGAGTTCCTCAAGGCCAATGGCATCGAGGATCACAGCTTCGTCAAGGAGATGGACTACCAGGAGGTGCTCAACTCACAGGAGATATTCGGCGATGAGCTGCAGATGTTCGCCAAGAAGGAGATGCAGAAGGAGGTCATTTTTTATTCTTTTTTTCTCTCTCGGTTTTTTGTGCATTATCCATGACTAAAATGTTGCACTCGTTAAGTTAAAGTCGCTGGTTCACTATTATTAATTTTCGAAAAAATAAATATGGGAATTACTTTTGACCATACTGTTTTTGATATTTTCAACGTTTTAATAGCTCTGATTATTTAATAATTGTTTATCTGTTTGTTCATTGAGTAAAATTTAAAAAAATAAGAATCAAAAAATGTGTTAAAATAGTTATAATTCTATATTGACTTTGAACTACCCTAGTACTCGTAACAAAAAACACTCAAATATTTTCGATGATAATCATTTTCATACTATCCACGAATGGGACGAAACTATGGAATAGAAAAAGAAAATATAATGTGGAAAAAAACTGAACCAAATGTATATACAGGTGGTGGTGCCGAAAGCCAAGGGCGAGATCCTGGGCGTGGTGATAGTGGAGTCGGGCTGGGGCTCGATGCTGCCAACAGTGGTAATAGCTAACCTGGCCCCGGCGGGCGCTGCGGCGCGCTGTGGCCAACTCAACATCGGCGACCAGATAATAGCGATAAACGGGGTGTCGCTGGTCGGTCTGCCCCTCTCCACCTGTCAGACCTACATAAAGAACTCGAAGAACCAGACGGTGGTGAAGCTGACCGTGGTGCCCTGTGCCCCGGTGGTCGAGGTCAAGATCAAGAGGCCCGACACCAAGTACCAGCTCGGCTTCAGTGTGCAGAACGGCGTCATTTGCAGTCTGTTGCGCGGCGGCATAGCCGAGAGGGGCGGCGTTAGGGTAGGCCATAGGATCATCGAGATCAACAACCAGAGCGTCGTCGCCGTGCCACACGAGAAAATAGTCAATCTCCTCGCTACCTCCGTTGGCGAGGTGAGACTCCTTTACTTACCTTACTTTCTCCCACGTCTCCTTCTTTCTTTCTTTTTTTTTTTGTTTCCTCGTTTAATGTTATGAAATAAAAGTCAATAGTCATATCTTGTCTTAACGATAATTTTTAATGATCGAATTAATTTTGTTTCGCAGATCTTAATGAAAACCATGCCCACGTCGATGTTTAGGCTGTTAACGGGCCAGGAGTCACCTGTGTACATATAAGTAAGACAAATTGCGTTCAGTAAAATCCTGGCCGATTTACTGGCAGTGAACAGACAATACATCCGCTATTTACCGCGCGACCGCCAGATCTACACTACCGACTAACCAACCAACCAACCAACCAACCAACCAACCAACCAACCAACCAATCAATCAATCAACCAGTAAACCGACAAACTCCATCATTTATCGTACGAGGAGTGCAACAAGGAGATAGAAGAAAGATTTTCGGAAGAGTGCGATCACACGTAAAAAAATAAGGATTCTCGCGGTTCACCTGAAGGTCGACGATTCGCAACTGAATAATCTGTGACTAGGCATTATTATCATTATTATTATTATTATGGTT
>UELU01077742.1:0-63436 GCA_900490025.1 Megastigmus dorsalis | reverse complement strand
CTCGTTCGCTCACTAGTTGCTTAGTGTACTGTATAACAATGGATCCAGTGTCTGATCAATGCGTGAAGCACCTGGTCGCGAAAAATGAATGTAATAATTAAACAACTGTTACTCATTACTATAAAGTACACTTAAAATGTAAAGAATTTGATAATAATAGTTACTTTCCATATAAGGGCGATAAATGGTATTTTTTCACGGGAACAAAATTTTTTGCACGCCCATAATTAGTATGGATATCCGAAGTATGTTTTTCCGTGTGCAAAATGCTTTTTCATACCGAGTAAACAAAAACAACGTATGTACAAATGCCGTATTAAAAGTTCAGCTGATCAGAAACTAGGTCCATGATGGTAAGCAATTGTAATTTATAATTTAAAAAAATTTATTTTAGATTATTTTAATAATAGAAAAAAAAATTGTATATCCTGAAGTTGGAAACTTCAAAACTACCGTAATTTTTGTAAATTTAACAATTTAAGGAGTTGATAAGTTTCAAAGATCCACTTTTTAATTGCATTTTTTACTTTATAATCATTTTTATCTTCCACTAGCTAATTTTTTATAAATATAGGATGTGCTAAATTTCTTTAGTACACTAGTATCCTAATACTTGTCAATAAAAAGATGAGTTTTTAATTAAAAGTTAGAACGTATTGTACTCTGACAAAACTTATTTACAAAAATTATTGGACGATTAATTTAATTTTGATGAACTACTACGAATAAGCTATTATGCGTAATTTGTACAAAGTTGCGTAAAGGATTTTAATTTTTAAATTTGTTGATTGATTTCGATGTTATAAAATACACAAGAACGTTTTAATATTTAAGTTAGTGGTTTATTACAATTTTAACATTAAGAAAGTACTTACTATTTTTCAGCCAGTAAGTTATAAGATTTTTTAAACTACTTTTAATCTAAAAAAATCCTTATGAAACAAGTCGTGTATAATATTTGTACATAGCTAATATAAACAGATTTGTAAAGAATTCTTATTACAATCGTTAATAATACTTAAGAAAATTAAGTTTATTTGCGTTGTTGAAGATTCAATTATTTTTCATTCTACTTTTGTAGACGTAAAATTCTTTTAGATTTATAAGTTTAACTAGAAAATTAACTTTACTGTTAATTATATGTATAAAAATTAATTTTCAGACCATAAAAAATAAAAATGTTTACTAAATTTGCATAATGTAGCAGGGTATGTTTTTGAAATAAACTCATCCCTATATGTAATATTTCTTTACTCTATTCAGACCAAAATTGAAGAATCAATTATATCAATATATGACAATATATTTAAGAAAATAGCTTTAGACAGCAGTTCTTGAATTTAAAAGACTGGTATTTTCACTTTTTTCTTAACTGTGACTGAAAATACTCGGCATCACTTCTAGTGGCTTGATTATTAATTTGCTTATGACGTTCTCGACTCACGATTTCTTCTATGACTTCACCATCACCCTTAATTAATCTGAAATAAAAAAAGGTCTTTGTACTTTTTTTTTCATATTTGGAACCAAATATTTTATAAAGCATTCAAAATCTTTCACTTTTATTCCTTGCATTATTTTCTAGTTTTGTAACTTTTTATAATCTTTTATATATTAAAATAAATAATTAGATCTAATTATTATTTGATTAATAACAATTATTTGATTAATAACTTTAATCAAATAATTGTTTCAATTTTATAAATTATGAAGAACTTTCCATTTTAAATTAAAAAAATTATAAATTTCTGGATTATATTTTTAAATCTTTACACTTAATTTTCTATTAGAATTTATAAAATAAGATATATTTAATTTAAAAATAATATAATATATACTTTAACAAAATACTTGATTAAACAAATGATTTATTTATATCTACAAGTTTGCATATTGTTCAAGTAATATAATTAATTGCAATGCTACACTAAAAAAAAAATTGTTATATCATGTAAATATTTACTTGAATTAAAAAAAAATTATTTAATTTAATTATTTTATTTAAATATTTTTTAAAATGAAGTAAATATTTACATGGATATATTGAAACCAATATATTCTTGGATATAATAAATTTTTATCAGTATTAAAATTGAGCTGAATTAAAAGGAAAGAAGTTACACTATATTTATGCATGTTTGTATAGTCTATAAAATTTAAAATTTGAACTCTAACCTGTGCCTTCCTGATTCTTCATGATAAATTCTTCGAACAACATTTTGTCGTTTCTCCCATTCTTTTTTGGACATGGGTGCCATTGCTTTTGCTCTCATTGACTGTTCTAATGTAATATCACTAAGCAATCGATCTTGTTCGTTTTCCGGTTTAGTAAGACTTTTTTTATCATCACCCACAGAATTCTTTACTTTTTTAGTAAGTTTTTTCTTCAACTTCTTTTTCTTCTTTTTCTTGCGTTTCTTCTCCTTTTTCTTTAATTTCTTAGCCAACTTCTTCTTTTTCTTTTTTTTCTTATCGTCATCTGAACTACTGCTACTGCTACTTGAATCCTCAGAGGAATCATCAGAGTTGCTGGAATCACTATCAGAACTTGAAGATGAAGCTGATGATGAAGAAGATGATGAAGATCGAGATCTTTTCTTCCTTTTCTTTTTTTCAGAAACAGGCTTCTCTATCTCTACTTCTGAAACTTCTATTCTTTCTTCTTCGACCAATTTTGGTTCAGGGGATAGTTCTGGGGTAGTTTTTTCAACTCTGGTTCGATCTTCAAACGTTCTAGATTCTCTTGTACTCCTTGCCTCCCTTGATCTTCCTGAATCTATACTTTTTGGTTGACTGCGATTCTGTGCATATCTATCAGTTGGAGGGTTTTGTTTCCAATACCTTTCACCAGTAGTATTAAATCTGTTTCCAGTATTTGTATATCTATCTGGTTGTCTTCGGTCAAAATTGCCTTGATTATTCCTATTCCAATTAGTTCCTTGATTTCTTTGATTTTGAAATCTTCTGTCGTCATTATTTTGATTCCAGTTTCGATTGTTGTTTCTGTTTCTATCATGGAAGCCTCGCTGATTAAACTGATTATCTCTGCGTTGAGGAAAGTTTCTACCATTTCTGTTATCAAATCTGTTATTAAACCTTTGATTATCAAAGTTTCTGTTCTGTTGAAACCTTCCTTGATTCCTTTGTTGAAATGGACGATCAGTGCCTCTATTTCTGCGGAAATTTGAGTTATCTCCATTCTGGAAGTTTCTTGGTCTCCTTATATCTCTCTCATAACCAGAGTTTGGGCCAGTTTTCCCTGTTCTAATAGTTTTTCTAGCATTAGAAAAAGAACTTTTACTGAAGTTCGAACTACCTGAGGAAATACTGCGCTGTCTAGTTTTTTGCTTTTTATCTTTAAGGTTGATATTTCTTCGTTTAAAAGATGTATCAGATTCTCGGCTTCTACTAGATTGAGAATTTGACTCTTGCGAATGCTGCTTCCTTTTACGTGATCTGCCGTCTGAAGAGCCATCAGCTCTTGAAAGATGACCAGCTCTCGTACTACTCATGTTTATTGTGTTTCTTATTCATAAAAAGTTTCTCTCTGTAATGAAAGACAATTTCATATTTTATGAAAATTTTAAATAAAAAAAATTGATTTATCAGTTATACCAATGAAGAATTGTTAAAATGTATTTATTACTTATATATTAACATTTTCAATGTTTTAAAGAAAATTTAAAGTACTCTTAAAACTTAATAATTATTTGAAAAACAAAGGTTTGTGTTATTGTTATTAATATTTTGTAAACAAACAATCATATTAGTTATAATACCGATAAAAAACATAAGTAAACAAATTTAATAAAAGAAAGAATAAAGATTCAATAAAAGTTATACAGGTTTACTCATTACGGAGCAAACTAAATATTCACAATTAATTATGCGACAAATGCAAAGTTGATCAATGTTCTTCATTAGCGCAACCATTGAGGAGCTTTGTACATGTATATATCGATTACCTTAAAAATAACATAACCCCAAAGTCGGAAAATCCAAGGGTTCCAGCTTATCATTTTTGACTCTCACAAGCAAGATTAGAGAGTATTTAATTTCACTAAGCTCGTAGTTAAAAATATGATAGGCTCTGCAAGCCTATGACTTTTATAACGTTATACATTCATCGATATCAAGTGGCGCCTAGAGTAAAACCTTCACATTCTATAGAACACCATTCACGTCTTCTCGGTTTCGGTGTTCCCCGCGTGTGTCGACTGGTCGTCGCGTGCACCACTACAAGAGAGTGAGAGAGAGATAGAGATACAAAATGAATGCTGAAAAACTGAAATTTGACAATATATCTTACATGCATGCACGACGACTCTTTACACTGTACTCCCGCTCATTTTAAAACTTTCGTCAACTTTTTCCCGTACTTCTAATTGTTACTTATTATAAATGAAATTTCATATTTTTGATTAGTTTCAACGCAAGCCTCCCCCCACAAGGTTTCATAACACAAAGTCGAATGTCTAAAAAGAAGTTCTCACAGTTCTTAGACCCCTATACGGTATCATTCTCATGCACCCTGTTGGAGTGTTTTATTATTTGTCTTTCAATAACTTTAAACTAGAAGGTACGGAAATTAAAATATGTCGCTTGTAAATTCACATCGTAGATGCATTACACTATGGTTTGTTTGATGATATCTTGTATGTGTATATATATATACCTTTAGCTTATACACCAATGCGCCGATGCGCAGCATACGATATAACGTGTTGGGGTTGTCTGGGTGGCGTGTATACGACGTTTATCAACGCTGCAGCGACCCCGAACCCTGTGAGGTGAGACTCTGTTGTCCCGGCATAATACACCTATCCGCGGAATAGGAAGACCGAAGCCGAATCGAGATTCGACTGATTCCGGATTCGACGATTCGAGTACTTAGTTCTGGAAAAATGACGGCATAAAACGTAGCACGGTGACGAGTATGATAACTGCAAATTCGAATATTGGATAAATGAAATATTCAAAATGAATCTTAATATAGGTACCTATAATTAATTAATTTAAAATTTACATACCTACTGATTCAAAAGTTTTTTGCTGCAAAAATTAGCTAATTTATCAGATGCGCCTGGATTAATTTAATGTTAAAGAATAGGCATGATTTGTATTTAACATTCAGACACTATATTTTTTAAAGTATTTATTTATTTTATTTATTTATTTTTATTTATTAATACATTATCCTGTACCTGTCGACTTAGGACTTCTTATGCTTACAATACATGTTTCTATTATATTTACATTCCTTACTTTATATTCTTCATTCAATTTCTGTTTTTCTTAACCTTATTATTTCTTTTAATGCAGATAATCCCCTAGCATCTTCATTTAATATTTCCGTCACCTCCGCCACCTCCTTTTCTAATCCTTTCTTACATTCTTTCAGAACATGTTCCATTGTTTCCTTTTCATTCTTACATACTCTACATACTTTATCGCTATTCACTCTTCCAATATTCATTTGCTCTTTCCTCATTTCCTATACTACCCTAAATCTTGCTATAATACTTCTTTCCCACCCTTTTAAATCTTTGCTTAAGTATTCGGGAGCATTTTCAGTCATTATTGTCTTATACCTAACGCAAATATTTATTTATTTATTCAGCCAGATAATATTACATAATATTAAATAAATAAATAAATATATATATATAAGTATATATTGCATCCATTGTACTCCCGCAGAGGAAAATATTATTCCTGTTTGCCGGCCTGGCATACTAAAACTATTTTCAATACATTATTCAGTTTAATAAAGTTTTTCAATAAAAACAGTGGACCAATTTTTACAAACTTGTTCGAGTTGTTACTCTAAATCACGCCTGTATTCAAAATAGAATTTAAAAAATTTAATAACTCCCTTTTTATTAAAATAAATATGTAATGCAAACATTAATACTACTTCTAAATTATATAATAAGGATAATTCAAATACTTACTTAATATAAATTCTTTACGCATTTTATCATTCAAAAACGAGATTTACAAACATTCATTAATTTTAACATAAATTTTATTTATTATACACTCAAAAAAATCAAAATTCACAAGCGTCCATTAAAGGAAAATAAAAGAATAGGTATCGCGAAAATAACGTAAAATAATGTAAAAATAATGTGAAATAAGGTAAAAATAAGGTAAAAATAAACTCGCCTGCGTGACGCTCCCGCGCCACTTGATGTAAAATAATTTAAATATAAAGTAGATTCATGTAAAATTAGTTAAAATATCATGAAATAAGCGTTCAATCAAGGCCAATAACGAAAGGAATAACGAAAGGAATCACGAAAATAACGTAAAAACGGTGAATTAACGTAAATTTCCCCTGAATTCACAGAGGATGCTTATAATAATTATCGTTGACCACTATAATATGAACCTTCTTATACACGACAGCGGCGTCATTGTCGTCGGCGGCTGCGTTGAAACATTTTTATAATATATAGATAGATAATTATAATTAATTTACTATATAATTAATTAATATACTGCACTTATACTTATATGACATAGGTATTGCATCTAATCCACGTAATGTTTCAGAAAAGTTTTTTCAATGCAGTAGGCGTAAAGACGAATTTAAAAAAATCCCATTTTCCGCCCTTAGTATCGTAAAATAATGTCTGTACCTCGGGCATATAACTTGACCTTGTCGGTCCTCGGACCTCGGGCTCAGCAATGACACGTATGGGTGTAAATTTTTACATGGTACGGGAAGTACTATTTTGAACTGTTTTAATTGATCTAAAAATCTATAAATCTTAGACAGGATTGAATTAATTAATCAATGCACTAAAGGAATGTTATACGAGAAAGTAAAATATAACATTCATTTCCGTCTTAAAATTTTTTTTAAATTTAACTAAGAGATTTTTTTTAAATTAAGTCTGCTTTCAGACATAAGATATTGCTGTCATTTTCATTTCCGTCACGATAATAGTAATATATATATATATATATGTATATAATAGAGTCATTTTCAGAGATTTTTCTATACCGGAATTGCCGATCAACATTTTATTAATATAAGTATAAGTAAATTAATATGGGTTCTAGCAAAATTTTAACTGGAGCTACGCATTATTCCTGAAAAACAGAAGATAACTTTACTTACATTCTAATCGAGAATTGCATTTACTAAAAAATTCACTGATTAAAATAAGAATCTGCAATGTTGATAGCTACATATATTTTATGAAATCCTGCAGGAATACAATTTCCCCATAAAAATACAATATCTTCAGAAAACTTATCGTTTGAAAAACTAAATTCCAAATTCGATATGGCATCTTTTTCTATAGTTGTCTATACAAAAAATATAATTTTATTTACATTTATAAAGGAATTTTCCTGTTTTATTCACATAGTTTAATACTTCAGGGATTTATTAAAATAAACTAAATAATGAAAAATGCTACTATAGTAATTTATTTCAATTGAATTTAATTCAATCTCTAGAAGTTATTTTACCGAGACACATACTATTTTAAGAAATTCAATAAAAATTGACGTCAGTAAGAACAGTAATAACTCAGCAATTAAGGTTCCTAAACAGTGCTTTAAAAAAAGGAAATAAATTAGAAGGGATGACCTCTAATTTTAGAGTTACTATATAGAAACAAAGTATATTCATTGTAATACTGAGCATGTGTAAATATTAATAAGCAAAATAAGTATCGAAATAACTACGGTAATATCGCATGGCAAACACCGGCGATTTGTTAACAATTTTTGCTTCTACGTTTCAAACATGCATCGCTTTAAAAGAAATCAATATAGTTTCACTTTTTTACAGTCAATTATTTAAAACTTTTAGTCAATTCTAGAATTTGAATGAATGTTAAATTCAAATGAAAATTTAGTTAAATATTTCGTTACTCGAATGTGATGTAATTTTTGCGAATCAAATAAGCAGTTCAATTTTAAAATTATTTAATTAATTTAAAAATTATTTGAAAAAATATATAAATCTAAAACTTATAGCATTCAAATGAAATAAAATCGAGTATTTAACTAAATATTTATTTGAAATTTTTTGTTAAAAAAGTTTCTTGTTTCATAAAATAAAGACCATCAGAAATAACCACACCGATTTAAGTATTTATTCAACGTCAGCAGATATATTCGAATTCGATATCAGAGTTTTATCAAAATCACTAGCTTGGGGGCATAGCACTTTCCTTATTAGTCTTTAAACTACTAAATACAATAAAACTAATTATAGCCTTATAAAAGATTAATATTTTATATGAGTGACTGTACATGCTATAGGGTGTAGCAATTAGATAATGTTGGGTGAAAGGTCACACAAACTATGAAATTCACCCAGGGCATTGACGTTTTCTATGTGTAGTAAATTTTATAAACTACATACAATTCTGAAATAATTACTGTTACTTTCATAAATGTTCTAATCGCATAGTATTAAAAAAGACTACGTAAATAATTAAATAGTACATATCTCATAAAAATAATATGAATTGATTTAAAAATCTTCAAGAAACTTAAATCAGAAATCCGAAAACTATAAATAATACAGCGGTATTCGAATAAACATTTTATTTACCAGAATGGGATAAGCGACCTCAAAGACATTTTACGCAATCGTACTCAGTCTACGCGTATAAGTATATAAATATATATTAACGCGTTTGTTTTTTACTGATAATAAGTAGCTTTGATCATCTTATCGTGTCACACAAAGCACAATTTCATGACGAAAATGAAGGCGTGGCTCATATTACAATATTTGACTTTCCGAATTAAAATCACATGTATGGTACATCACTTATCGCTTTCGTCATTTTGGTGACTCTATTATCCTCTATTATCCAGTAATTATTCTATCCATTTCAAAGAATGTGATGTTTATTTGAAATTATCATTGAACGTATACATAGTTTATGAAATGATACTCAAGCTTGTTTCAATAAATATTCCTACCATCAATTTTCGATAATACTGACATTATAGTTATAAGTAATTACATTGTTTTCTTATTCGCTAAGAAAGGGTTATGCACCGAGAAATGGATTGTAATTAAAATTTTCGCAAGACTCAATATTTTATTATAATATTTTTATAATATAATATATAGTTTCAAATACAAGATATCATTATATTATTGCAATAAGTTCTGAAATTGAGATTTAGAAGATAAAAAAATAAATTATAATTGTGTAATTCTTTGGAATAACCTGCACGTATGAGCATGTACGCGGTTTTTCTGGAAAATGAAAATATTAAGATACAATATTAATATCCGGCAATATATATTTTATATACGTTTGTAAAAAAATAATCAACTTAGGCTTCATGAAAAACTCATTTCAAAGTGGGGGTCTTATTTGCCATCAAAACATTCAATTTCATATTTCTCAAAACTACATTTTTTGCCATACATGGTTATTCCAAAAAAATCTTCAATTCATTAAAAAAACGTGCTTAAAAACATTTTTTAACATCATTAGAACAAAAATTGACTAGTTTTGAGAAATTTTTTTTCGTGTTTATATGTTTGTGTGCGTGTATGTGAATTTACGTATACATTTCAAGTATAAGAATTCATTTTATTCGTTTTATTGTGGGATGGCGGCTGAAAAATTATATTTAAGATCCATCGATATTCTATTGTTTTATTTAAGAAAGTAACTTTTCAATTTTTAGTTTTGTAATTTTTTCGTATGAAAAGTTCAATATTTAAATAATATATAATATGCGTTAGAAAGAGCTTTTAATTACCTACAATTTAAGACATTATTTTCTAAAATAGCTTGCGTCGTTTTTTTGTTATTCTGAAAAAGTTTCAACATAGATTATTACTTTTGAATTTCTTTATCAAATTTTGTGAATTTGTTAAATTTTAAGGCATGAATATTTTTTATTTTTTGAAAAATTGATATGAAAATATCGATTTTCTTCGGGATTCGATAACTGGAGTAAAACTGCTCTAATCTTTTAGAAATTTTATATACAAATAGAATTTAGAGTTGTTTATTTTTTCTAAGCATTTGTTTAATAAGTTTTGAAGATATTGAGTTTTCCTGATTTTTAATTTTTTTTTTAAATATTTTTAATTAAAAAATTTGTTTATGGATTTTGATGTTTGACATCTCATTTTATTTGTATTTTTAAATTCTTTCAAATATAATTTTTTTAATTAACATGCTTCAATATCTGATAAATTAATATTCGTTTAAAAATTTTTGGTTATGTTATAATCAAAGATATTGATATTTTTTCATGTATTTAACTAGATATTGTATTTTAAATATAAAAGCATTATAAAAATAAGATGATAAAAGCATCTCAGATTCTAAAAAAATATTTGATAAAGCAAAACTTAACAATAATAGATAAATAAAAAATTTGGTTATTATCTACGAAAAATATATTTGATATAGTTATTAAATTTTAAAGTGATTCGCAAATAGTAAGTATTTCTATATCAATGGCAAAAACTAAATTTTATTATTAGATTCGTATAAAGGAGACTACTAATAAAAATGAAAGTCTCGAATCCGTCGAGATTTGCGGCCAAAGCAGTGCCATTTAATTGAAAAAATAATGAAATTAGAATCTTTTAAATAAGTAAATGAATTAAAAAAATAATTTTATTGTATAATAAATTATTTTATTATTACATAATAAAAATAATTTTTTTAAAATATACAAACAACAGGTCGAAATGATATGAGATTAAAAATTTACTATCATACAATTTATGAAAATAATACCTTTATTATATATCTTATTGAATTTATTTACTATATTTACTATAACTTATTTCTTTATTATATTTTATATTTTTATATTTTTTATATAATTTTTGAAAAATTTTTAAATAGGTTTTACTACTTACTTTATTTATAAATTATATAATAAATGTATATTGGAACAAAACATTAAGTTAGAGAAAGCTAAGTGCTTAGTGTAATGGATTGGCAGCGATTTTTTTATTATAATAGTGAAGAATATCAATTGTACGATAACTTATAGTTATATTTAGATTCTAGTATAAAAGAAAATATAAAAAGATCACAACTAATTTGTGTAATGGAGAACATTATAGCGATCTATATGTATATAAAAATAAACTCATCAAGCTTGCAACCGAGCGTGGACGTATTTATGACTATTGATTTATACCTATAGAGTTACAAAATTAGTAGGTAAGTTTCGAGTGCAGTCAGACAAAGTATGTGTTTGTGTACATAAATACTTATATATATATTATACTAAGTTACAAACCGTGAGATAACTTATCTATTCCCTTTTCACAATCATACATCAGATACTATTGGTCCTTAAGGACAGAATATTCCCATGCAAATTAACATTCTACTTGCAAATTAATTAAACTAAATGCAGTTATAAACAATAGCTGCTCATTATGATCTTATGATGAAAGGTCAGCGTGCCATGTATAAGCGAAAGCTTTATGACACAAAAACAGCAAGTATATAAGGATCATTCTAAATGCAGCTCAAACATACGTATAGCTCGAGTAGAAAACGAGAAGGAGAGAACGAAAGAAGTAGGAGAAAGAAGGGCCACGAATAAGAAAAAAAATAATGCTGCTCGTGCGCGTGTTAATACACGAGGTGAGCAGCCTCTCAATCAGTGATCGAGCTTTCGAAACAATGGATACAACTGACGATTAATTTTAAAGCGTTCAGAATTCATGCATTAATCTTTTATTATGTATCACGAGCAGTACATTGCTCAGTCGGTTGGCTTTTAAAACATTTTTGTTTATGTTCCCAAAATATAACCAAAAGTAAATATAACGACTTTAAAATTGGAAAGTTTATTTTGGTATTCTAAATTGCAACATCAGTTATCAAATCGTTTGGTCTGAATTCAATACTTAAGAACCAAGAATCAATTTATGTCATTGGAAAAATGTAATACAAATAACATCTAAATATCGTATGGAAGATAAATATAGACAGTGGTCAATTTTATAAATCAAATATTTTTTTAAACATATTGCATCAGTACTATGTACAAAATTGCAAATATTTAATATGGTTAGGATAAAGAAGCTGTCAGAATGATATCAATAAGTCATCAGAGCAGAAAAATAATATTGCTATAACTATATCTATATTTGTAGACGAAATGCAACGCTTCTGTTACTTATTCCCCATTGCACAAAGATACAGTAACTAATATATGCTAATCTTGAACTTTGTCAAACTGTGGGCCTGGACCTACATAGAAACCTCTGGAGCGAGCTTTGGAGCTTTCAGCTCTGTACCCTGTAGCTCTCACTAAAATTGCGAAACTACCAAAAATCTGTGTTCCGTCAAAACTCGACGTACCCCCAGTAAAAAAAATCCAAACGAAACAGTGGCAGTCGTTAAATCAATATTAGAATTAGATCTAATTACGGCTCATCGACATTGACCCTGCGCCAATTACGCACTACTCAGAGTAGCTGCACTGCACACAGTCTGCACACAGGTAATCGAGCCTCCGACCGTAAGTATATAGTGCAGCTCCCTCGAACGATTACTCTTCGATCCTCAACGAGTTTCCATATAATGCTTGCAGACTGTTGCAAAAATGACGAAATCCCGGGAAAGGCGTTGAAAAACAGCAGCAACAAGCTGCCACCCGCACCTCTGACCGAAGGCGGGTGAGTCTGAAGGTGCCCTTGGACGACCTTCAAGTTGTTAGCAGCGCGTATCTGAAAAAGGATGCGGGACGACGATAAGCGCGAGCGCGCAACGGGAGGGACCATTTCCTCTGGATCGGAATCATCCTCGACTATTGGCATATTGGTTCGCTCGCTTTTCCCCGCTCCGCCAATCCGCGAGCTCGTTCCACTGATTCACGGAATTCGTATCGCGACCGTCAAGTCGGCACTGAACCGTCAATCGAAGCTCGCACATTCAAAATATTCGAATAAGTGTGAAAATGAAAACATTCCGACGAGACCGATTGGAAAATACACATTTTCGATTCTCTACAGTCTTATAGGTTACCTTTGGTTTCGCTTCAATTGTTGATTGTTCTCGCAGGTCCAGCGCAGCGACGGTCAGACAGTCGTCGGTATGACGGTCGTCTCGAGTTGAGCACTTTGGACTCCCAGCGCAAGCTCCCGACTCGAAAGATAGAGAGAGAGAGCATCATGCAAACTGGGAGCTGAGAGAAAGAGAGAAAGAGCTAGAGTAGAGCTAGAACGCGAGCAAGAGAGATAGCTATAGGAATACGTGCGCGAGCCGAGAGCGAAGAGAACCGGACAAGGAGGAGCCGCCGCTCAGTCGCTCGCTCGTACTACGACCGGATTGACGACACACGTTTGCGCTCCTAACTCGCCGAGCAGTCTTACCCTCGGCTTTCATCGATTTCAATTCCAACCCCGAAACCCACCTAAAACACGTAAGTCTTTTCTCCTCGTTCACGACTCTTCTTATTTTCGCTACTCCCCCAAGATCTTTTTCTGCTGCGCTCGCAACACTTCCGCCGCGAGCTTCCGATATACCGAAACGAGATATTGACCGCAGACTTTGGCCTACTCCCGGCTTTGACCTTGACTGACATTCGCGCGGCAGCGCGCGTGCGATGCGCTGCCTCCAGCGGGAAGATAGCCGATTGATGCTCTTTTTACGGACAATCGCACTATGGATGGGGGCTCGGATCATTAAAAACGACGGGGCCCGAGGTGCACGAGGAACAAGTGTAGGTGCAGCGCGCATTTATGGAGTCGGCCTGCGTATTACGTAATCGCGGCGTTTTTTGACACATTACCGCGAGAATATTGACGCTGCACGCGTAGCCGATGATGTGAGTTGATTTTTCTTTTGGAATAGGCAGTATGACGGAAGTAAAGCGTTCGGGTAACGTTTTCGCAATGTTTACCTTTTATTCGGTGTCCGATGTGATTTGGAGCTCGTGCTTTGGAGCTCTCGCGCAATAGCGAGCGTTCATTTCACTTGTGTGATTGATTTAATTGAAATTTGTGGTCAATTGACAGGATGATTTATTGGATTAGCGCTATGTGTTAGGTTCGAGATGTCTCGTGTTTACAGCAATGACACGTCGATCGAAAAATTTCCAGACTAGACTCGTTCTCCAAGAGAAAGTGGCTATCGCTTTCAAAACGGCTATGTAAATGCAATTAATCGCGTACCTATATCCTGTCTCGAGAAATTTCAAAACATTTTATAGCGTTCAGAAACCTGCACTGTAAATCTTATTTTCTTGACTCATACATATTATTATATAGTTGTAATAATGTTTCCATATATTCACAGTGTTTAAACTTTACAGTAATAATAGTCGCAGTTGAGTTGCATTGACCAATAATGTACTTAGGTACTTACTGTACTGCAAAGAAAGGACTTTTTTTAGTTCGCGTATATCGATTGTTATATATATATATATATAATCAATTTTAAATATCGCGAATGTTTCTTTAAGATGATTATCAGTTTGAACAACTTCTAAAGCAAAATGTTTTCGATCATACAATACGATTTGAGGGAATCGATTGAATTTTTCATTATTTCGTACTCGTTCACCGCCGAAAAGGGAAAGAAGTGCTACACTACATTTCTCAGTGGCTTTGGGAAACTACAGTGAAATTAGAGTGTGTAGCACTTTATTCCCGGCTCAGCGGTGAAAAAGTACGCACTTTATGCTGCGGTGTGTTAAAATATATATACAATTCTAACGATTATGAGAAAAAGCACAAAAATATAAGTGAATCAGCAAGGCTGGATTAAGACCGTTATTCTTTCCGTTATTTGTCAATAATATCTTGTATACACAATTTATTATAGTTCCATTCCTGTCTATTTAAATTGTTTTGAAACGTTTAAGGTGGCAGAATGAAAATCCCGCCTTGAAAAAAACCTTTCTATAATGGCTATGAAGCATTTACACTCTGAAGACTTTTCTTTAAAATATCTAATTTGAGTTTATACTTCTCATTGAGAAGTCAAAAGAGATTTCTTTTGGTGGTACAATAAATTACCATTGTAATTACCATTGGCATCCCCTTAATCTGGAATTTAATCGAACAATTCATTTTGATTTATCCGTCATTCAAGAGTAAGCCGCAAATAAACAAGTGAACAGTCCGATAAAAGGAATCGGCGAAATATGCAAGGGGTTATCCGCTTTTATCTCGTATCGCGCAAATAAAAGTCTCCTATAAACAGGCATCATTCTCGAGAAATCGCACTCGTTTTTCTTATACGAGCTTTGGCCGATTTGTTTTTCTCTTACATGGAATGTAATATATAGGCAACAATTACAATCTACTTGTTGCGAGCGTCTAACCGTTTTATCTCGCGCTCTCTTGCGTCATGACGATTGCTCGTGTCGAAGAGTAAGGCTATATTGTAAACTCTAACGTTTTTCGATCGAACGAACGAACGACCTTTTTTTCATCGAGCTTTCCGGTGCATCTTTTGTTTTACACCAGTACAGGCGTCGTAAACAGGCCTACTTTACAATTCGGTGCTATGAGTAATCCTCGGCTATTATTGAGATCGCAATTATCCACTTATATGATCATTGTGTACTTTGTGTCGTCGCTATTATTAAGTTTATGGCTGTAGTTATTCTATCGTATAAGTCTCATTTTTTTCGGATAAAGTCACTTTGTCAATGAAACAATAAAGTTCCATTATCGATAATATGAGGAATCGTTTGCCAACGAGACGAATTAACTCGAAACTATTTCACCTATTTTGGATTTTCCTTTTCAGTCATAACTACACTAAATGAAATGTTTGGTTCTGTTCTGAAAATAGGTAAATATAGGTTGTTTTGGCGGTACAACTTAACTACTGGGTATAAGTTCCTTAAATCATTGGCACTAGTATTCAACACTTGGTGGTATATTCCATACCATTACCTCACCTTACACAATTCGTGTGCCTTTTTAACCGCGCAAAAATATGGCAACGATCTCACGTTCCTCGGATGCTCGCACAGTTAAACAATTAAACAATCGAATTTTTCCTCGAGCCTCGCCTCGAGCACATTGATAAAGGTGCATCATTCTCCTGGGGTTTCGTCAGACAGTGATTGACGAACACCTGGCGATTGTCCAGTGGTGCGTCGTAGGCATTTTTTTTTATAATGACACTGGGCTAAGACATTGCTCGGGACTGTTGACGATTGATTAGTCAGTGTCATGAGCACTGTCACTAGGATTTTTTCCCGATGGTCAAATCTATATTAATCAGCGTTTTAATGGAAAAATTCTTAAACTCGAAATCAGTTTCCCTGTCTGTTAATATAAATGTATAAAAATGGCATTGAATCTTGAATATTCATCTATGTAAAGCATATAGCATTCGATTTCTTTACAAATTCAATTTATCGATAAGCACTAAAACCCCAAATTTCAATATGAATATATCTATAATTCTTATGCAATTTATTGACCCTATTAACGCAACAGCTTTTTAAATAATAAATTTAAAAATATTTTATATAATCAAAATGAATGTATTTAATAGTTGTAACTCCAAAATCTTACGATTGATAGTAAATTTTAATATAGTCGAGTGTATGATGTACGGAATCCTTACCATTACGACACTGTTGGTTGCGCGCGACTGTCTTATCGATCCGCTGTACCCATTCTAAATACTGAACAGCTGAGCTGCAGGTGATGAGGGATGAAAGCGAAATTCGTTGCTACGACCTTGAGTCCGAAGCAGTTAGAATCTAGAAAAAATATAATTCATATATTATTCGTATATTTTCATATATCTAGTTTATTTAGCTTTGAATCAGTAGCACTTTACACACTACCATTGCAAACGCTTTTATAAAAGTAATCAAAATCGATTATTTGTTTGTCGCAATAGCAATTTCCAAATGGAAATCATTCATTAAAATTCTATGATGTATAATTCTTAACAGGAAAGATTTTTTATGTCCATAAAATATAAGTTTTTGTCTATATAGATATACTATTCAAAAATAGCAGACCTAAAATGTAAATGACTTACAACTAAAAATTACGATGATGAAAGTTGCACTAAATTACATAAGCAAACATTTCAAGCTAAGACTTTTACATAATGTTAGCTAAAAATTCGAGTGAACATTTTAAAAAGAAGTGTAAATCTGCACATTTATGTATTATATTCGGGGCTAAAGTATTCTTAACATTCTTACGTCCTCGGTAAAAATAACTATTCACATCAATTTCGTATACAAAAATGGAAATTGATATTACAAAAAAAAACTGTTTTCAATCGACGGTAGATCACGGAATACCGAATCATCTTTGAGGTTAGCACGATCTTATGATATACAGTAAAAATAACGTTATACATCATAAAAAAACTTTCACGAAATCTCGCAAGTCTTGAATAGTTCGTTAACCTCACAGCCTGTCACGTAGAAGTGTGCAACTCGACGAGATTGCGTAACGCGTAGGAATTAATATGGGATATAATGTAACAACACCTATTCGGAAGTATTTATCATCGATTTCTTTTTATAATCTCGTATATTAATTTGTTAATGGATAAGTTCGGAAAATTTTCTAGGCTAATGATATAATAGGTTGGCTATTTTTTAAATATCAACGATGACACTTTGTATCATTAAAAACGCATTTACAAAATGACAATAATTCACTTTTAATGAACACAAAAAATGATTGTGAAAAATCATCAATAGACGAATATTTCTTCGTCATAAAGTATATGTAAACACAAGTGCCCGAATTAATCTCAAGAAATTTTGTAAATTCCAGAAAAATGCCCGCTGACAGTTACCTGAAGGCCGATCCCGAGCTGAAAAAGGAGCTCGCCGAGATCGCCGCGGCAATCGTTGCTCCCGGCAAGGGTATCCTCGCCGCCGACGAGTCAACCGCGACCATCGGCAAGCGTCTCCAGAACATCAATGTCGAGAACAACGAGGAGAACCGTAAAGCCTACAGGCAATTGCTCTTCAACACCAACAAGGTATATAAGAAACCCCCATCGATCAGCATTAAACATTTCGAATAAACAATACCCACAAATTCATGACTCTGTTATCTACGATCTTTTTTTACTCGTAAAAGATTTACGTTTTCGTTGCTAAGAAAACATTTTTTGTTTACTCGGTGTAACGCGAGATAAAACTATGTTGAGTAAACACATTTCAGAGGATAACTTTTAAATCAAAACAGATATTTAACTATCGTGAAATTTGCTTAGTCATTACTATGTAATTCGTACCAGGGTATTAAAGCAACACTCCTTGAACAAAACTAACATAAAAATGTTGATCTTATAACTTCTTCAAAACATGTATTTTTCTATAAAGCTTATTATTACGGATAAGTTTATCAAAGATTTTCAAAGATTTGTTTATTTCTTACTGTATTCGTGAGAAATTTTAATTTAAGCTCTATGGAAATAAAATTAAAATTCATATTGTTAATTTGATAACTATATAGAAGGTTTCCATCGATTAACGAGCAATAATAAATATACGTAATGATGAGAAAGAACCTTGAATAAAAAAGAAAACACGAATCGCGCTTATGAAAAAAATCATCTATATATAAAATCGCAAAGAAAGAGGAAAAAATAAAGCAAAGCAACGCAAAGCTCTAGAGAGGTTAATAAAATAATCATTGAACCGCTCGACATCAGGACGTGATCGGCACCCACATCTCCGGTGTGATCCTGTTCCACGAGACCCTCTACCAGAAGGCCGACGACGGCACGCCCTTCGTCCAGCTGCTGAAGGAGCGCAACATCATCCCCGGTATCAAGGTCGACAATGGTGTAGTTCCGTTGTTCGGCACGGACGACGAGTGCACCACCCAGGGTCTCGACAATCTCCAGGCCCGGTGCATCCAGTACAAGAAGGACGGCTGCCACTTCGCCAAGTGGCGCTGCGTCCTCAAGATCAAGAAGGACTGCCCCAGCAAGCTGGCTATCCTCGAGAACGCCAATGTCCTCGCCCGTTATGCCTCCATCTGCCAGAGCGCCAGGATAGTGCCGATCGTCGAGCCCGAGATCCTTCCCGATGGTGATCACGATCTCAAGAGGTGCCAAGAGGTCACCGAGGAGGTCCTCGCTGCCGTCTACAAGGTGCGCTTCTACACTCTCGCTGCTTTATTAATATACACTATCAAACAAGATGGAAAACGTTTTTTGGACTTTAATCGCGCCTTGAGATGATATTGCATAGATACTGTGTAACGATGACGTAAGACTAGTCGTTTTGATGAGAAATTATTTTTGAATGCTGCCAAGAACATTTTTGATGCCACACAGTTATATAACGTAGATTCAGAAACTCGTCTAGATTTTAAACGTAATCTCAACTTACTGCACACAAGCCAAAATACGTCATCCGATTAATGTACGCTCCGTTAATTAAGCCAAGCTCAATGAATTCGAATATACGTGTAAAAGATCCAGTGTAATTAAGTTGAGATTGTTTTGCCAGGCATTGGCTGACCACCACGTCTACCTGGAGGGTACCCTCCTCAAGCCCAACATGGTCACCCCGGGACAGAGCTGCCCGAAGAGGGCGACGCCCCAGGAGATCGCGCTCGCGACGGTGACCGCGCTATCGCGCACAGTGCCGCCAGCGGTGCCCGGCATCACTTTCCTCAGCGGTGGCCAGTCCGAGGAGGAGGCATCCGTCAATCTGGACGCCATCAATAAGTGCCCGGGCAAGAAACCCTGGGCCCTCACTTTCAGCTACGGTCGCGCTCTTCAGGCCTCCGTCCTCCAGGCTTGGGCCGGTAAGAAGGACCAGATCGGCGCTGCTCAGGACGAACTCATCAAGAGAGCAAAGGTATGCCTGCCTTTTTTTTCCCCTCCTAGTATTCTTAATATTTCAGCTTCAGAGTTGTGCGCATTAGTAATATATATATATATATATATAATACATAGTGTCTCTTGCAGATTTGAGGCTGTGACTAATTTTTAAGTTTTCTTTGTGTTCTTTTGATAATTCTTTTATTTCTTTTATTTGATAGTTCTTTTAATAGTTCTTTTATTTCATAGTGATTGCAATTTGTACTATCGCTTGACATTGTAGATTTAAAAAAGTAGACCATTTACTGTTTATCTATCAAAATTTCTATTTTAAAGCCTCTCTTCTTTTTTTTAATGCATGCTACTTTATAAATCCTTACGAGTTTTATTGATTCGTTGCGCATATAAATATATTTTATGTGAAAGTAGTTTATGTTATGTTCCTGCACGAGTGATATAAGCTATTCTGTTGCGGTTATTACTTAATTTTATGTTTTAAATTTTTTTAAATTATATATTGTAAAAATTTTTTACTGTATTTTATCATTTAAAAATTTTTATATAAAGCTAACAAACAATCTGTACATTAGATTACAATTCTCTTTATTAACATAGAAAAAAGAGTATTTTTATAAAGTAATTGCATCATATATTCGTTTCATTCAACTAAATCTACGAATTCATTCGATACAATCAATTTTTTTCTATATGTTGATTCATCGTACTATATAAATGTTAGAATAACTTTTCAAATTTATCTTCGTTCATTCTACTAACTTAAATATTGTGAACTCTGTGTAACTAAATCTCTTTGCCTGTATAAACAGTAAATAATACGAGAGGAGAACAGGAATTTCTTTCAGGCGGACCGATATCTGCCCTTAGAGCACGATATATTCTCTTCGCTCGTGCCTCTTGTATTCTTATATTCTTTAATAGACTAGTTGCATGCGTTTGTTCTTATTGTCTGCTTCTCTAGGCCAATGGCGCAGCCTGCCAAGGCAAATATAAAGCTGGTAGCATCGTCAGCTTGGCTGGCACGGCCTCGCTCCACGTCAAAGCACACAAGTACTAGATAACAAAAGTACACTGCAAATCCTTTTTTGTCACCCACACTGTTTGATCCTTTAGTTTTTAATCAGTAAGTACATCATGCTCTCCTACACGGAGATTTTCCATTAATTCTTAAAAGCTGTTTTTTTCTATCTCAATTGCATTCTTTGGAAAATCTCCTATTATATATACATTGTAAATAATTTTCGTGTTTTGTGATTTTTGTTATTTATTTATTTTTTGCTTACTAATACTACTGTTTTCGAATGTTTCATTATATTATTTGTGATTATTAACAATTAATTTTAAGTGTATAGTTATAAGGACAGATGTTGGCAAGATCATCTCTTAAAATAATTAAATACTATAAGTTCAAACACCTCGTGTGAAACTCTACTTTTGACAAAGACATTTACAAAGAATATTTATAAATACCGTAGTTTCATATCTACTTCTTAAAAAGTCCATTTTATCAAATACATATACTTTACATAGAAAAATTTTAATCTATGTTCATACTGAATTTCGCGTTTCATATAATTCTTGCCGACATTTTTTTAATTAAAAGAAGTAATGGTCAGAACTTCTAATTGTATTTGTACATTTTAGGCAAACAGCGAATCCGCTCTTGGCAAGTATGCAGGTGGTGTCGCCGGAGCCGCTGGCGATGCTGCGCTCTTCGTCGCCAACCACGCTTATTAAATGTAAGAAAACTGCAGTTTATCAAATATTACCCAATGAAAAAGTACGTTCACAAAACAATAAGAATGAAGAAAGAAAAAGAAGAAGAGAAGAACTCAATTTACCACACGATAGATTCTGTGACATTATTGTATAAGTCGAGTGAATAAATAATATTGTAAAAGCACAAGCAGGGAAAAGGAGAGAGCGCGAGAAAGTCACAAAAAATTGTTATCTCAAGTTATTTTATTACGAACACGAGGTGCGTTGTTTTTATCAATGAAAGCTGAGAGTGTTATGCTTGTTATCCTTTATGTTTTCCTTTTTATTTCTTAAATAATAAAAGATCCTAGAGGAATGTACCCACTGTTTGATTGATTTTTCTCACCCTGCTACGACTTATTCTGAGAACTGCAATTTCTAAGTCAGTCCACAAACCTAAGAATCATCGAGCGTCGGTGCTGCTTTATTACGCAATGGTGAAAAATGCACGCATGATATTCCTCGCACTTGTATTCACTTCGCCATAACCGCTTCACGCGCTTATAAAGAAATACGAGATGCGATGGGTGTTGTTTATTATATTATATAAATTATTGAAAAGGAAAAAAAATCTTCATTTTGATCTATTGAATATTTATCGTTCTGCGAATTCGCTAAAATGAATTATTGTCTATGTGTGTGTCATAACAATTTATGCGCTGTTTATGTTGTGATAAAAGTGTCAAATGGGAGTTCTATAAATGTTGTGGGTTATAATAGTCGGATGTTATATTATATCATATTAGATTGACTTATGCAAATTACGGAAGTATATGATATTATGTAGTTTTTAAATTTATCCGATATTTATGTGAGCTCTAAAGAAATGTATAAATTTAAATTGAAGATTGTATCTCTCGTATTTTGTCTACACACAATTTCGATCAACAAATAAATTATGGAAGATACAAATAACATTACTCGTGTTTGAACTATTTTCTTAAACCTTATGAACAAAAAATTTTAATAATAATAGAAAAACACTTAATACTCTATTATCTTTATTATACTTTATCATCGTTACATATTGCAACATATTGTATCCAAGTTATGGAGTTATTTTAAACTTTAGACCACAGAATTGCTACTACTATAGTGACTCAGATATTGGACGGACCTTTGCCTGGTAGTGTAGGAAACTTACCATTTTTCTGCGTCAAAAAAAGCGGCGGTCTAAGCGATAATAAATTTTTGACTCCTTGAGTGATAATGACGAAAAATATATAAGGATTTGATGAACAATTGTCGGATTTTCCCGTCATTATCATCCGCTGTTAACATGCGTTTCGTTAAATGTAATTTATAAGAGCATAATTAGTGTGCTATAGTCTAAAGTTAAATTACGTAATTTTTTTGATAATCCATATGCTATTCTGAATTTTGTTACAATTCCATAATAGTTTATTTAAGCTAGACACTTTTAAATTTTTTTTAAAAAATTGGAAAACACTATTTTTATACAATTTGAGTCCGTTTCTCGATACAATACAAACGTATAATAAAAATACAGTAAAAGGAGAAATATAAAATATAAATACAAACCAGATATTGATAAAAAAAAATGATAATAATTATCCAGTCATAGTTATAATTATATGTGGAAGTTAAATTATTATGTTACCATATTATATTATAACGAGAATTAAAACGTTCAGGAACCGAATTATTCATCATTGTTGGTCAAAGACAGATTAATAAAATTAGATACTTTAAAAACCTTATGCATAACTGTTTATAAATCTACAGGGTTTTTGAGATATCTTATTACAAATCTGGGGTCAAATTTTGAATACTATAATTGATCTATACATATATAAAACCATCATTTTTCATTAAAGTAAAGTACACCAGCTATTTATTATTGTTACGAAAATTGTTATTGCCAAATATAATAATTTATTAAAAGTTACACGATTTTGTAGTCATATATCATTTGATATTAGTTAAAATAAAAAATAATAGTATTATGGTACATGATAGTAGTTAACAAAAATGATATTGAACGTATACTTTCTCCCGAACCTCGCGAAGTATGTATTTGACAAGGCATATAAGTTATAAGAATTATACTTATAGCTCGGGAGAAGTGTAAAAGAGATGTAGTGGCTAAAATTGATTTTAATCAGATAAATAATCAAAAGCATTATGTTTAATCTAGTGATACAAGCCTTCGACAGCTGTTAAAATCGCTAATTTACATCATTAATGTTTCCTTTTTTTTAAAAGTATATATTTACGCGGTGTTGTACAGGTAGGTAATAAGTAGTAGGGTAATAAATTATAGAGTGCACTGTGTATTGCATTGCACTACACAGCTGTGCCGTGTGCACATGAATGCATCTGTCAAGTTCATCATATACTTGGAATTCAAACTTTTAAAGTTTTGATAGTACTTATATACGTTATTTATATTATGGCCATAGAACCACAAACGATTGAGCATTTTTTTGGAGTTTACTTGTTGTATTGTAAAAACCCTAAATTTAAAGGTAGAACATATATTGGTTATACTGTTGATCCCAGGCGAAGAATAAAGCAACACAACGCGGGAAAAAACTTTGGTGGCGCATGGAGAACAAGTAATCGAGGACCATGGTAAACATAACCTCAATTTTTTATTACAACTTAAATTATTATTTATTATTTAGAAAAAAATTCAAATTATGTCTTTATTTTAAAAGGAACCTACAGAGGACCAATTAATTGTATTAGAAATAAAAGCTTTAGTATTCAATTTTTATTTGCCTATTTTTAGTTTACTTTATAGATGCATGCAACGAATATATATATATATATATATATATATATATTCGTTGATACATGTAAATAATACATGTATATTACAATTTGTACACAATTCGTAAAATACATCATTTTTTGACAGAAAACTATGTATAGTGTAACTATACGTAGAAAATGGTATATGAACGCGCCAAATTCAAAATAATTAACGATAAAATATTAAACTTTTAGTTTTAAATCCGAGTGGATTGCATGCAGATTTCTACAGATTTTCACAACAAAATAATTCAGAGATGTCTGACTGAAAATATTCGCACGGATTTTTTTATGAAATAACTGTGGGCTGCAGTATAGATTTCCACATTTTTTTCCTCAATTAATTCGAGTAGATATTTTACTTTACATACTGTGGAAATGTGAAAATCAATAATAAATTGAAATGATTAATTTATAGCATTTTGATACATGTGGTCTAAAAATATCTCATATATAATAAGCAGTAAGATATTTATAAAGATAATGCCATATAAAATCTGTTAGAGGTACCAACGCAACTGCTATAATATATATAAGGCACATTAATAACTAGTGAAAATTTAATAATTATTTTTTAATATTTTAGGGAAATGGTATTGATCGTACATGGATTTCCTAATTCAACTTCAGCTTTACGGGTAAAACAATTGATACACTTACATATGATATCGAGTATAAATTACTAGACTATAATTTAAAACTTACTGATTATGTATAATGCATTCATTAATTATTTTTACATTTATGCACATGCAAAAATTTTCCAATGATTCATAATAAGAACATTTTTTTTTAATTTGGTTTTGGTCTGCAAGGATTATATATAAGTTTTTTCCGTCTATGCGTAATTTTCTTCCGACGAAAGTGCGTAATTGTTTTCACGGTATTCGGAAATCGCATAAATATATTTGACAGTACACATTATGCAATTGATTAGCATACGGTTATATGCAGTTGAAATTTGTGTATGAATGCAGCAAAAGCCTAAGTAATGCTGATGTAGCTGTGCTGCACGAATCCTTTGAAATTTAGTATGCTTTATGTGACAAGCAAATGTTTGTACAAGCCCATTGCCATTCCGACCTATGACTTCGTATTGTAAAAGTCTTGAGCAATTCAGCTGCAAATCTGTCATAAATTTGTCCGCGTATCGCATGCGCATGCACGACAATAGGGATATTAAAAATAGGCATGTGAAATTCTTGTAAAATTTTATTTTAGTTTTTTTTTATGTTTGTGTCAATATCATTTACGTATTTACCTATAATTATAATAAGGCCAAAACTCAAAGTACAAATGATGGTAAAAATTATACTCATTGCAGGACAATAATTTTTTTCAAAATAGCTGCAATTTTTACTCTCCAGGCAGAATAATATTCAACATAATATTCGTTCATACATCCTGAGATTACTGCACTACTAAATTTTCATAAACAAAATCCTTTTTTTTCTGTACAAATGACCAAAACGTTTCATTTGCATTGTACAATCGATAAGTGGCATTTCTTGTAAAAAAATAATTGCTCTTAATAAATTATTCGTGTCTTGGAATTTGAATGATTCGACAAATTTGAAAAATTGTATTTCAGTTCGAATGGGCATGGCAGCATCCAGATCTAAGCCGTCGTTTGAGACAAGTGTCGAAGAAAAAGCCGCGGCAAAAGGTCTTCGACTATTGCTTAGCGGTGCTTACCGAAATGTTAAAAGTCGGGCCCTGGTGCAGGCTACCGCTAACCGTCCGTTGGCTCGACGATGATTTCGGTAGCGCTTACTCCAGTCACGTAAGTCCACCATTGCACATGCCCATCACTTACGGTAAAGTCACCTCGACGAAAGCCAAAGGCAAAACGAAAAAGCCGGAGAAGAAGAAGAAGACGATCGGCGAAAACGAGGATGCGACTGTAGTGGAAAGTGAAGATAAATTGTGCTCGATCTGTTTGAAGATCGTGGAACTCGATGATAGAATTACTTGCATCAAGCCTGGATGTACTTTGGCTGCTCATTTGATTTGTATGGCGAAAAGTTTTAAGATCGAAGACATGATCTTGCCAGTCGAAGGAATCTGTCCCCTTTGCTCATCCAATGTGCTTTGGGGTGATTTGATTAGGAAGAAGATCGGTTGCAATATGCACTTTGATGAAGAGGACGAGGAATCCGATTATAGCGATGATTGATATATGTGGGATTTTCAATTTTTGATCGGAATCGAGTGAAGACTTTGTTTTTTTTTAATAGAATTGTAATTGTAAATATAATAGCTATTGGTTTATTTATGGTTTAAAGGAAATATTCTGATAAGCAGTTACATACAATCATGTGTAAGAATTTAACTGAGAAGAACATTTTATTATTTGATCAACTTTATTATACACAGATTTTACACTGAACTTTATACAATTCCAACTATAATGGCCTAAAAAGATGAGATTAGGATACATGTAGGTACACGCACGGTCTTAAAGTGATGAATTTGATTTGTTTGATTTGTGCATTGAATCTATTTTTATAATAATTTAATTATAAGGCCAATGGGCCTGACCTAGTAACCGTACAAAAAGTGTGCCTGATTAGCGATAAATTAATCGATTCGGTGCACGTATGAACTGGAGAACCGTATAGACACGCGTGATATGAAACAATTTGAATAATTTTTTTATTGTAGCATATGCAAGCGTATCGAGAGAGCAATAATAATTGTACGTTATAAATTAGAATAATAAAGATGAATTTTGTAAGCGTTAAAGAACTTTTTTTTTACACGTTACGCAATAGATGATTTATTTAAAAATAAATTTTTTTATCTTTTTTTTTTACGCTGCAATTTTAAATATCGTTTAGTTATACAGCGATCGATCAGTATACAATCTTATGACAATAGATAGATAATAATTATACTAATTTCACTGTACACCAAACTGCAGATTATTCTTCTAACATTCTAATTGTACAATTTTTCTTTTAATCAATACACGTTTTGAATATGCAGAACAGTGGTATATTTTTTATAATAATTGTAAGATCTGAATAAATATAATTTATTTTATAATGTGTAAAACTAATCTCTTTAAATATGCTGACCCTCCATATTATTAAATTTACAGTTTAATGGAAGAAACAAATTCTATTGTAATGAAGAGGTGTAAGTGAGCTGATGTAAAACATTGTATTCCGTTGAGTAATTTACATGCAAATTTCAAGCTTTTCAGTTCTATAAATAGAGGCAATATCCGTTTGAGCTTTCTTTCGAAATCAAATGATATACTTTCATGAATCTATCATAAATTTAATGACTGTATGAGATAAGGCAATTTAAAATCAATGATAGTGATCAATTATAAATTTTGTCACATTATTATAGCTTCAAAGTGTATATAGTAGAATTTATAAGTCACTCCAGGCATATAACTAATTCAAAATAATCATAAATCTCCCTTTACCGCTCAATAAAAATAATACGTTACTGTATAAAATATACAGGATAAAGACATCGAACAGATTATATAGACGTATATACCAATCAACATAGATCCCGCTTCTATTCAGGTGATCACGCTCGCGCGTCATGTGGCGCGAATCGAGGCGGTGGAAAAAGCGAACGAAGCTCGCTCGCGCGGTGAAACTCGCCGTCTTGCACATGTCCGCGTGTTTAAAAAAAGTATAAGGTTTCAAATTCATTGATTGCACACAGTCTGTTTAGCTCTATTAAAAGAATTTATGTATGTAATTAGCACGCGTGTGTGTCGCATGGGTGTACCGTTAGGCATGGGTGAATTCTTATTGGTTTGCGCGCGTGACCGCACGGATTTTATGGCTCTTCCAAGGTATACAAATGTCAAAGTTGTATAGGCGCGATTGAAAAGAATGTAACGGCATCCAACGTTATGCCCATCTCTCTCTCTTTCTCCCTGATTTTCATCTGCTTTCTCGAGTGGAGTGTGAAAGAGAAAAAAATGAGCCTCGCATTGATCTCTAAACAACTGTTTACGTGTTGTGAAGGATGTAGGGTGTCACGGATAATTAAGAGCGTGACGTTTGCTTTTGTGGCCTGTTTTTATTATAACGATAAAATACATGAATACGTTTATTATTTACATGATTTGGACGGAGATTTTCTTCATGGTTTATATGCTTCCCTTTTTTTTTCACATTTTCGAATCACATTAGATATATAAACAACGTGGATATTTGATACAAAAATTCTTTTTGCATCGTGACTTGACTTTTTTAGTGTTTTTATTAATAAATAAATATATGTATAAATAAATAAATAACAAATAAGTAAGTGAATTACTGCACAATATAGTATTAAATAATTATGCTAAAACTTTGTATTAAAATGGATATATAGTACAATGGTTCAGTTGTCACTGTAAAGTTTAATCTATAGCTACTTCCAGTAACAAGACTGAGATTGAATTTTCAATAAACCTTATTACAATATTAATATTAATAATGCTGTACTATATATTTTGCATATAATGTAAAACAAAGTCTTTTCTATAACTGTGAACTATACATAAAACTGCTTTCTCATGATGACTTATTTCATCAATGACTTAATAATAAATAAAAGAATGAGTTTTCCTAAACTAACTTCCTTTGACTAATTTTTAGTTATCTCACCGCAATTGTCGATTTAGTTATTTCATCCTTTTTAACGCAAGCTAATTTGTAAATCATTTCTTGGGCATATATATGTAACTTTAATTTCATGCTTCAATATATATATATGTATATACACAAACAACTCTTTATAAAGAGTTGATTATACTTTTGATTTTAATATTATTATAAGCATGTCAACGATTTACCAATTATTCCGCGACTTAAAAAGGATTTCGACAAAACTCGCATCAAGCCAACCTAAATAATTTATCAGTATAAAAGTAAAAAAAATCGCTCATTCTTTTATTCATTAATTCACAAACAGATTGTACTTATATTTGGCTACCAAACCCAATTATTTCTTTTTGGGACGGTCCAAACGAATCTCTCTCTATTCTCGTTATTCGGCTCTCGCACGTGTTCACGATACTCTGCAGCAAGAGATTCATCCTTCGTGGTAAAAAAAGTGTGACGGCGGCGAGTCTAGTTTTCGAGCGCTAAAACAGGTCCGGGACGTAATCATTATAATCGTCTTCGTAATCGGCTCCGGGAGGCACGAAAATTCCGCCTAAAATGTTGGACAGGCCCTCGCCGTATCCCATAGCTGAGGCCAGTCCGAAGATTAGCCTCATCACAACCAGTCGAATGAAGTCCGTTGTCGTAGTCTCCTTTGATTGAGGTGACAGTTGCCTGGAGTCTGGTTTTTGGGCTTCGGTCAGGTTTATTAGCTGCGTGCAAAATCAAAATACTTTTTAGGGAATTTTCCACTTATAAAGAACATGTATATATTATTCACCATTGCACGGATATATATTGCTCTTACAGTATTAATAATTTAAATTGAATTTTGATTTTATTTATTTATGTACTTATACAATGAAATATGTTGTACATAAATTTTACAATAATTGTTTAGTATTTTTATTTCTTACTGTTTTCTAATTTTAATACTATTTAAACCAAACTTATGTAGGAAATGGATCGTATACAGTAACTTTTTTAATATACATATTTTGCAGTTATAATATTATATTAGGGCACATTAAATAAATGATTGTGAATTTTTCTATATTCATTGTAATAAGCAACAACAAACAGTTACAAATATTTTTAGTAAGAAAAAAATTTTTTTATTATTGATATTTAAAAAAAATTTATAATGTACAAAATATTAAACTGTCCAATTACATTAATCATACAATTATACGATACATTTAGACTGGAATCAATTTGTCCATACTTAGAAGTATCAAAGAAATTCAATATAATAAAAATGAATCTTATAACTGCTTTTTCTAAAAACAAACGCTAATTTATTCTAAAAGTAATAATAAAACTGAACGTTTAAATATTTATATTAATTTATGTAAATGTGCTTTTCAAAGGTAGGAATTTAATGATCCCAACACACGAAACAACATTTTTGTCAATAAATAATTGTACATATTTATTCAATGTTTTTGGCAAAAATGTTGTGTCGTGCCTTGTGATCATTAAATTCCTATATCTTTGAAAAGTTCATTTCACGCGCGAACAATAAAAATCAACAACAATCTATGTAAATATAAGTTCAAAAAAATCAAACGCTACGAGGTTTTAAAAAAAGCACGTCTCTGCATTAGCAGACTCACTCTATTTAAGATACCAGCCACGTTATAAAACGTTCTTCTCCTTTTTTTTTTTTTTTTTTTTGAAATAACAGTATATAGTAGAAGTTTTTAAACGCTGACTATATACAGCGGTATAAATTATGCACCGTTTCAAGATTCGCTATACAAGAATCGAGTTGCAAAGTGAAGTAACATTGAAATCAGCCTAAAAGCTGGCTAGATTCAATTCAATTTTCGTTAGTACTTTCCATGGCCAAGCCAATAAACAATCGCTGTATAAATAACAAAGTACAAACTTACGCTGAAGCAGCAGATCGCGAGAGTAGCGAGGAGAGCGAGTCGTCTGAGCTCCATGTCGGTGCACCGGTGTATAGAAAGTTCTACGCGCAGTGTACAAGTACCCCGGGCAGTCCGGCTCGCTTGGCGTGAAATAAAAACGGCTGCAACGAGTCTCGCAGAAAGCGGGATTGTCGAGCTTAGCTCAGCTGCGCGTATATAACAAAGCGGGTGTGCGAGCTCTCGCGGCTTCCGGTTCTTGATCGCACGGCTAACGCGGTACGACTGATCGGTATAAAGTGCCCGAGCGCGCGGTCGAGCGGCGTGAATTCGAGCAGCGCCAGCTCGCGCTCCTTACCTCGCTCCTTGACTTTCTTTCTTTTCATTTCGTCTATACACACTTACACACCATAGGCCGTGCGGCTCCATTATCATTTCGAAGCTGCGCGCAGTTCGAGAGCCGAGGTGTACAAGGCAAGAAGAAGACGTAGCTGCGACGCGCGCCGCGCCGATAACGGTATACGGGCGCAACCGATGGCTGTACGCGCGGACTTGCGCGAGGAGACAAAAACGATCTGTGCCCGACCACAGCAATGCGCCACCCGTTCGGCATTTCTGCCGTTCTGCCTCTACCTGTATAGGTATCTGCGGGTTTTTTTTTTCGACCTTGAGGTGATGCGTTAATTCGATGATCTTTGGGTAATGGATTTATTTTTAGTACTAGTACGAGAGATTGCGAGAGAGATTGTTCATTTAGCGATGGAGGGATAAGGGAAATCACTGTAGGTACATAATATACTGATATTTCGCATGTCATGCGCAACCAATTACTTTTGAATTATCATTTTTACTGGGATTTTTCTAATTTTCAACAGCACAGTTTGATCGTTTACAGACAAAACTATTTTTTTTCACCGATTGGGATGCTGATCGATATACATATATCTTGTATCTTTATAGTATATATAAATCGAATCATACCACAGGATAATAGAAAATTTTTAGATTACTAGCAAAATTTATGTGCGCTCTGCGCGCACTATTAATGTCATATCAAACGATATAATTATGTCGATTCTAATTATTGAGATTAGAAAATAATATTAAAACCGAATTTATTTTAAAATAAAATCCTTATACAAACTCTGAAAGAATTATACACTAAATGATTCGTTTAAGACTCTACGAACATACGAAAATTCTTTTATAAATTTGAATTAATATATTAATTTATACAACAGCATTTTAAACTTTGGCGCCATTCAAAACTGATATCCTCCCGTATAACCAATAAAATCGTGTCTTTAAGTGCTTCTCAACATACGGTCCTCTTTTTTTTAAGAGTGGCTCGATATGATGCAAAGTAGATATATATCGTTTTGTAAACCTGTAGATATCAAATATTGGCAAATTTTCTACTTTGCCGACACAGTCGCATCGTTAATGAAAAATGCTAATTTAACCTTTAGAGAAGGGGAATACTTCTTAAATGGTAGAATAGAAAAAAATTGTTCAATCAATGTCTTGACTTATATGGATAATACTAATATACATATAGTTTAAGCAAATACTCAAACTCTCTTGCATAAATCTTCAATTCGTTTGTACTTGCATCCTTCTTCTTTCTCCTGACACTTTCACAAAGCTTATATTCATTAGTAGAATCGTTCTTAAATTGAGTTTTTGCAATGAAAACTATCGATTTACATTCAAAAATCTTTTTTTTTTAATTTAAAGTCTGCATACCCTTAAAGGCCGTTATAACCACCCAAGTGGTTTGATCGGTACTTTGTGAATGATGAATATATGATGCAAGATACATTTTTTGCCAGTTTTCTTGCAAGATTGTGACAGTGCAAGTCCCGGTACTCTAAAGATAATAGTCTCGATAATAGTCGATGCATTTCATATGAATTAGGTTGCAAAACACTTTTAAGCGAAGTTAGCTCATCAACTTTACTGCTTTCGGTTTCTTTCAAGAAATTTTCAATCTCAGACATTTATTTAAATTGACTAATTATTTTAAAGCTGCCAAAAAAGTAAAGTTTCGTTGCAAATGATCAAAAATTTTATCTAAAAAGAATTGGTGTATGTATAAAAAAATTCTATGCTTCTAAGATGCATGTTTTGATTTAAAATTATTTTTTTTTAAAAAATCACTAGAACATCATCTTTATCTTATAAGCAATTGTTACTTTAACTTTTACATCACTAATTGCTACATAAAAAGAATGTTCAAATTGTTTTGCAGATAATTATATCGATATACCAGAAGATGTTACACGATGGACTATTTGCTTGTCACTTTTCATAATGAATCGCTGCGAGCAAACGAAGAACGTAAAACGTAAAAGTTGGCGATAAAAAATGCTTTTCCCGAGAATTGCATGGGAATCGCCATTCTGCTAAAGTACCATCGACAGATGTTTTCCTAGCGATCAGCTCCGCTAAATGGCAGTCATTATATTCAGCTTTACAGCCTATTATGTTCGTATTGGGGTTGAAAATAATTTGAGTCCATCCTAGATTTGTATACACTGCACTGATCGCAGCGTTTCCCTCTGCTTTTGATGATTCGCTCGTTTGGCGTCTCATTCATAAAAGCGCATAAAGAGTATTTGGATTGCGTTTACGATGTAGAAACTTTTATATTATTACTTTCAGCTATGGCAGATCTTAAACAACATACTTATGACTGCAAAGTTTCTCCTTTTTTTTTCACCAATGTTAGGTGGAAATAATGCTATGTTACATGTACGTTTTGTAAACTGCAAAACCTACATAAATGTAAAAAAGGTATGATACCTAATGATGAGCAATGTACTGATTATTAACATTATAAATATATATGATAAAATGAATTGACACAATTACTTGTCTTTAGTTTTTGTAACAATTGTCAAATAACAAAAAATATCTATTTTTTCTTTTTGATCAAATGTTTATATAATTTTTGACGAAAAAGATTTTCAATCGTCATCAAATTTCTATTCCATATTCTTTACTTCAGGCCATGATAAACCGTTTCGGCTTAAACTGCATTTTCTGTAATTTAGGACTGAGTTAGTAATTAAGTTGAGTTTTACAACCTTATTTATCCTTGTCACTTCTAAGCATTGATTGAAAAGAAGTTATCTTTTTACATGGATTGAATAGTCATATAATCATTTTAATGGTTATATGACGTAAATTTGAAAACGACAATTTATGGAGTCTTACTATGAGTGAAATATTTATTATCAGGACCAAAACTACTTACTAAATAACGAAATTACTAAAAAAAAAAAATTAATACAGCGTATGATTTTATGTTTAAAAGAAACATGACTATAATGTAGTGTAGATAGTATAGATAACTCTAGCATTAGATCCGTTGATAATTTGAAGTAGTACAGTAAAATTCAATGTCAGACAAAAAAGAGAATCCATTTCGTACAGTTTGTGCGGAAATTTTTCTTACAAAAAAAATACTCAAATTGACAATTAAATTGAGTGTCGTTTAGGTTTGATAGATTTGTTATACAACTTTAAATTCACTTAGAATTTCCAAAATAACACTTAATTTTGTACTCAAGTGTTTTCACTGTGTCAACAATGGAAATATATCGATAAAAATGGACAAATTGAAAATAAGAAAAAAGAAATTATCAATACGTACGGGTATTTTCTAAAACCCATTTTAGATATAAATTTTTTCATACATACTAATGCTGCACAATGTATCCGCGTTCTTATGTTAAATCCCCCGGTTAGATTTACATATTAGATTCTATTAGTGCATGACAGCTCGCGCGCATTTTTTATATACATATATATGTATACAGTCACATAGCAGCAGCGTCGATTAATCTAATATACTATAAATATATGAATTATTAATTTGACCCTTTGAAAAAAAATCTACAATGGTCTCTCTGATGGAAAATCCATGTCTGGAAGACAAGTATCGAGAAGAAACAAGCCTACTTTAACCGCGCGGCGTGAAGGCCCCGAGATCGCACGCGCCGCGCACTTCTCATCATTTCGTAACAATTATTTTGTCATACTTAAATCTCGCGCGGGACAAATCGCCCTCTGTTCCCCTCCGACATGCTTTCCCAATTAACGTATCACAGAAAGCATACAGGCATAGGTAGACAATGTATAAGTGATACGTTGGAATTAACAATTTTTTTCCGTCACATCAGCGCATGGGGCACATATATGTAGACACGGTATAATAGCTCATCCCATTTTCATAAATCACCGGGGGCTCGCAGCGTTGCTGCAGAGCCGAGGACGATATATATACCTAACACACGTTGCTGGCCTACATCTACGGAATATATATATCGTGCGCGTACTACAGCTCAGAGCGATTGACTCTCTCTCTATCTCTCTCTCTCTCTCTCGACGCCGCGTATCATCTGCCGCACGATGCATTCTCGCCTATTATAATGGAGTTTATATATGAGAGAGAGAGAGAGAGAGGTAAGAGCGAATGCAATTTAGGTGCGAGTAAGAAAGAGGCTGAGCTGTTGGCGCGCATTGTAGCGCCACTAGCTGCACTAGCTCGCGGATTTGTCCCACCTATACGGATCGGCTTTGACGCCGATGAATCGGACGTTAGAGACGCGTTCGTCGAGGAAATCCTATATTTATTGCATGCGCAAATGAACTTCCTTCTTTTTCTTTATTGCGACGACTGCGATTGCAATTAAATTTTGAGATCCTAGAGATGTGATAATATGCCATTCATGAGAGGTGGCGACTTTATGATAGCGTCACTTGCGCAGTCTTTTATTATACTGCGCGCGTTTTACGATTATTAAGGATGCTTGCCTATAGGTCTCGATAATGTGCGTTTGTCGAATTATATAGAAAGATAAAAGGCAAATGAAAGAAATAGACTAAAATAAAAAGAATTATTATTTCAAAATATGAATGAATATATTATTTAAAATGTGATATATTTGTAGAGACAATTAGAATGTTTGTACATATTGTTTTATAAGCAATATGCAATATACATCACGTAATCTTAAGTAGTCCAAATTTCACTCAACATGGTCAATTCTAATAATTATTATTATAAAGACTAGAATATACCTACAACTAGCTTGATAATAGCGATTAACAAAAGCGTCTTTATAATCATGTTTCTCGCCTGTTATAATGCAGAGCTACAATTTACTTGTCAGTTTGAAGTCAAGCGGAGACTCGCGGAGAAATTACTGCAGCCAACTCACAAATTAAGACAATATACTTTTATTTGCTATTTGCACGATTCACCTTGTTATATAAATAATTTATTCTTCCGCGACAGATGATGATAATTTTGAAGAAATTCCTATAGTTTAAAAAGATTGGTCGAGATATTGTCATTTCGCGAATAAATGAATCCGCATCAATTAATTTATACGTTTAATACATTTGACCAACTGCAGAATATTTTGTATAAATAAAAATTCACAGATGCGTATATACATAGTATATGCACAACTATATATATGGCCAATATGTGGAAATAGAAATAATTTAATTATTTAAATATATATTTTGAAATAAACGTAAGAAAGAAGGTCCACATATTGTAAGAATTGTTTCGGTTCTATGGATATATATGTATATACATTTCTCATATTCTATAGGAATATATCTGTATCAGTATTTCTCATTAATGACGTATATATATGCATATGTATATTGAATATAGTCTTTCCAATATATTGACCTTGCAGATTATTTTTACGCAGAAATAATACAATTGTTGTAAAATATTCTTACAAATGCAATTTACAACGAGTTTCAGACTTTTTACACATTATTTTATTTATACATGTAAAATTCATACTTTAAATAGGTATGTAATTGAAGAATACATATGTAAGTAATAAAAAATAATAAATTTCGATGCATATATACTTGTATTGTTTTAAATGTAAGTCATAGACATTTATAATACGAGTATATAAATTAAAAAAAAGTTAATTAAATAGTAAAAAGATATTTTCATGATTTCCTTCGTACCAAGTATATCCTTCAGATATTCATTATTGTGAAAAGCTTACGATCACGCGGAGAAAAAAGGTTTCTCAATCAAAGTGTGCATCTCATCGTAATTACAATGATAAAAAGAAATATACAAGATTATATAAAAGGCCGGATCCTAAATTGGATTTTGCCTTACTTTTTCATAATTCACGTTAAATATTTATAATTTTATGAATTTTTTTTCAATTTTTCATTATTATAGGTAATAAGAGGATGATGCTAGAATTTTTACTCTACTAACGATTTATTTTCATCATAAGCAGACAATTATAGGAAATGAATTTCGACAGAGCATTGCACTTAAAATGCAATTTGAAATTTTGGGGGGAGATCGTTATCATCGCAAATCATAAAACACTTATTGGGCGTATATTAAGAAACATCAGACCCATCGGTAGGAAATTATAGTTTCAACTGCCGCGCAGAAACTATAATTTCCCACAAACTTGTTAAATTGCAATTATCATTTGCAAATTTCATCCCACCCTAACGCGCGGAATCGGTATTAATCTATTTTGACAATAGAAAAATGCCGATAATACGAAACCAAACTATTCTCCGTCCAATAAGAATATTGACCGAGGAGGTGTATATAGATATTCGAATATATGCCCGCCGCAAGATTCGTTATATATATAGCTATAAGTATATATAGCCGTAAAAGTATTTACGCGCGGCGCAGCGAGCGACGAGAAGGACAGGATATAAGCGCGGCGATACCGGACGCGACGATCCACGAATACCCAAGCAGTTCCAGAAACGAAGGAAACATACCTATGTACGCGCGCAGGTCGCAACACTGCACATACGTGTACAAGTATATATACGCAAGCAGTGCTGAGTGCGCGATCCTTTACGCACTCCATTGGCGCACACACGCGCTCGCCATACGATTTTCACTTTTGCCCCGTGCCGCTTCACATTATCAATGAAGCATCGCACGCGAGGACAATCTTCCGGTGTCGTGTATATATACTTTATGGCTCTTTCGTTCCTTTCTTTATTTCTTTTTTTTGACCAAGTTCCTTGGCCCGAAGGAAACAGCAGATATATATGCCTCGATCGGCGAAATGAAACGATGGGTATTATAGAGCTGTTTGTGTGCGATTGTAATATGTGATGGCACTCCTATACGTATATGTTTTAAATCGATGGCCGCGACCTATATATCCATCCTTGGGAACAAAAATTGCAAAAGCGTTCGCCGCATATGCTGGCATATTTATAATTCAGGATCGTTATGGTATACGCATACATATAATATGTTCTCTATTTACGTTTTGAGACGAGCTTTTGATGCGGACGATATTTAAACGTTAGGCAAAGCCGCGGCAGGATCGGCTACTTTGAGCATGTATACTCGTCTATATATAGAAATTTATTTACCATTAGAATACGTACTAGTCTGCAGGTATGATATATAATTGCATCTATAAATTAGTCGAACGTATGTCATAATTATTTCGCATGAATTTCAGTCACAATAAAATATAATCAACCTTATAAATATAACTTCCAAAAGCTCCGTGTTTCTCAGAGTAGAATGTAATGCAGTAATCGCATTTTTTTTATTGGAAATAAATTTAAAGTGCAACGTAGAATGTAATATAGACTAACATTCAGCGTCAATTCAGAAAAATATGTACGTGCAGTATACAAGATTTCCATTACAATTATATAACAGAGTTTGAACAGCGCGCGTTGCGCGCCCTAAACGTACAAGGCGTTTAGACTTCCTTACTTATTGTTAGACGCATGCACACTACATGTGCCAATCACATAGTAGAGTGTCTAAGAAAAATAAATTTAAAAAATGGGTTGCTAATAATTGTTAATAATTTATGCCAAATTAAAGTAAATTATTTACGAGTTTTGTGTTATGTTTAAATATTTAAATTCTATTAAAAAATAAAAAATATACATATTAGAAAATGTAAAACACTGTTATTTAAAAACAAATCAAGGTCTTTTGTTTTAGTGTATAAGTTTAGTATGTAAGTTTAGTTTATAAGTGTCTTTTGTATACCAGACCTACGCTCAGATAACCTTACCTATAGTAGGATACTATGTATGTATATTTTCTGGTTAAATAAATAAATAAATAAATAAATAACGTTGATCTTGGCTTCACAACATCCTTTTTTATATAGGGACCACAACAGGTATACTTTTAAGCTTATTATAAACATACTCGCACTGTATTACCGCGGAATCCTGCCTAGACACACACCAAAGCTCAAAAAAGCTTTGAGTCACGAGGAGTCATGAGTGGGTGCATCGGGTTCATAGACCCCCCCTGCACACTCGCCTATGTACACTAGCATTATATACCTCGGCATATATATACGTATACATTGCCGCAACTCGAGACTATACGTTATATATTGCATTAGCTGTGTAGCTATTAAATGCGAGTGGCGAGCTCTCGAGTATATATACGTGTTACGTCCAGCGACAATATATATACACAGTTTTATCCGTGAAACTTGTCGTGGCGAATACAAATGGGTAATATATAGCGAGATCGCGTCGCCCCGTTATCGCCAACGCATTGCTGCAGTCGCAGGAGCCCGCGGGAGTCCGTATCTATACGTATACGAGTGAGAGTGAGCCAACGCGAGTCCGCTGGCCAATACTAAATGTATATATTTCATCTTGGTGATGGCGAGCTTTGTGGGTAGCTTTTCATATACGATTATCTACCTATGAATTATGTCTCGTGTGGGCAGTTTTGGAGTTTCAGTCGCTTCTTAGCCTGATGGCTTTCTAATAACTGTGGGTATACAGCGATGTATTTTTAATGTTACAATAATTGTGGGTGATTCGATGTTTGATTTTAAATGGTTATAGCGTATAGGTATTTGTAATAGCGCTGATTGCGCGGATGCCGGCCGGGAACCGATATGCTATTGTGATGCAAA
This sequence comes from Megastigmus dorsalis, assembly GCA_900490025.1. Taxonomy (NCBI): domain Eukaryota; kingdom Metazoa; phylum Arthropoda; class Insecta; order Hymenoptera; family Megastigmidae; genus Megastigmus; species Megastigmus dorsalis. Next base: position 23,672 of record UELU01077742.1, on the reverse strand, counting down.
TAAGAATAACGTGTATAAGGTACCGATAATGTAAAAAGGAAGTGTTACTTTAATCGAGCGTATCTGGATATAGTTATAAAATATGAAAAAAAAAATTGAACTAAATTATACTTAATCTTGATACATCCGGCAAAGTTGTTATATATATCTAAATTCGATCTATATAAAAACGGCATACATTTAGATCAAGGGAAGATGACAAAGAGCGCAATTGTTTACAATATTGCGAGGAAGAATAAATCACTATGGAGTGGTAATGTTGATTAAGAAAAACTTGCACGTGCAACCATTATAAATACGTCATTGCGAACTGCACAAGTAAGAACAAATGTTTCACGTATGCCGTATAACATTTTGAGTTTTGCATCTGTCTGCACCTGTGTGCCTTGCTCGATCTGAATAATAATCAAACTGATTTAATGAAATTTGGGGTATAATGTATACCGTCGTGTTAGAAAAACTTTTAAGTTATACACACATGTTTTTTGCACGTGTTTTTTACGCACTTTTATAACGGTCGGTATATATAATCAGAACTAACTTTAAAGAAAAAAAAAACAATTCGTCGATTTCGAACAATCTCCCTTTCACTCCATTTATTTGAAACTGTTTAATATTCATTTGTTTATGCAAACTTGCTTTTTCGAATCGATTAAATAAGTTTTTTTTCTTCTGTTCGCGATCAAATGCATATATAGGTATATACTCGATTGATTCCGCGTGCGTTCCTTACCAATTTTGTCATCGTATCGAATATAAAGTAATCTTTGTACTGCGGCGTTAAACTGATCAAGCCGCAGTTGCACAAAAAATTTTCATAAAAAATCCTGATGCAAACTTACTTTGCCTCGACTATCGTTCTAATCCACACGCGATAATTTCTCTAATTCCTCTGACAAAAGCCAAAAATTACTACAGAATTTATACGATTCATTTAATCAGTCCCCAAATATTACCAATATCACGACCCAATCAAATCGTCAACGCGACACACCCTTTAAAAGTAAAACGAAAAAGAACAGAAAAAAAAAAGGATCTCTCAAAATCCGCACGCTCATTTGTACCATTCGGAATATAATCATCACGATCGCAGGTCAGCATGTTTTCCGGTCCCCGGGTTATGTATAATACACATATCGGTTGTGCCGCGTCTCTTGCGAGCAACAAGAGATTTGCATCGGCAGTTGGAGCTCCCGCGCGCACACATCAATAATACAATGACGAAAGCGAGAGCGCGCAAGCAAGCAAGCAAGCACACATATCCTCGTATATATATTTAATAATTTAAGCGACACGACCACGCTGCTATACATATACATATATATATATATATATAACGCACGCGTCCTCGGGACAACTATACACACCGAAAAATACCTATGGCATTGCGTGTATAGTGTATATACGGTAGTGTCCTTTACGGCTAAATATCGTGTCTACGCGCGCACTCGCGCCAGCCGCGTCTTCTTCTTCTCTCTCTCTCTCTCTCTTTCTCTCTCTCTCTCATTCTAGGGTCTCTCTCTCTCTCTAGCAGTGCGTATTTCACTCCCACGGTGGACGGAACGCGTGCATTGTCAGTCGTCGGCTGCCGACCGGTCGCATGCGCGCGCGCCAGCTTCCTCTCATTCTCCGATCGACGATCGATCCTTTTTTTTTTCTGCGTCCTCTGCCTGTACAGCCGGAATAGTGGATAATTCGGGACTTACGTAAGAGAGTGAAACCTAGTACATCAGTTTCTATTTCGTATCGCTTGCGACGGAATATATAGATATATCGGCATCTCAAATGGTTCTAATGGTCGTTTGGACGGGAGTCGCGTTGCACTGTGCGGATGTCAACAGAGTTCGTCACGACAGTCGTGGTCGCGGTGCTGGTAAATAAAGCGCCTTTCGAAGCGCCCTACTGCAGCTCTACACTTTTTTTCTTTCTTTTTTTTTCTATAATTGAGCGATCGTAAGGATACTCGCGAAAATGAACGCGGAAGGGATAAAAGTGGGTGGCTACCAGGTCCTAACGCTGATGCTGCTGTCGGTGAATTTCATCGTGGTCGCTATGAGCCATGTGATCCAACTCTTTTACAGATACACACCCAAGTTTTACTGCGAGGTATTGTGCACTCGATCTCTTAACTTTTTAATATAGAAAATCGCTCTTGCAGAGATGTGTATATGTATAGGTATCGGAGAGGAAACGGTTTGCGCGCACGCGGCTGCAGGTGTTTTCGTGAGTACGCGAGAACACTTGCGGAGTGCTATTAATTGTTCTTTAAAATATTACCGATTAACTTATTTTCTTTTACACAGAATGATGAAGCGTTAAGTATACCCTGGTAGGAAATTATCTAGTGTTATCAAAGCGCCTAGCTTATTCAGCGGGACACCCCCGAAGAATAAGCGGGTTCCTCGATAACACTTGATAAATTTCTACCAGGGTATGTTTGTGAAAGAGAAGTATTTCCTGAACAAACTTTATTACATAATCAATTCTATCATTTTAAAATAATAGTAACTTTGCTGTACTTATTCAAATTTAGGGAAAGACATTCTTTTAATGCTATACCTATATTAGATATAAAAATACAGCTAATAAAATAAACACACAATGGAAGGAAACGCTTTGTTCAGTTCTTATAACAGATAATGTAGACTTTGCGAGAAGTTTATTTATAATAACAATAAAAATTTCAATGTAAAATAAAATGTTAGAATAGCACCAGTTTTGTTGCGTAATTGGGTAAAAAGTTTGAAGCTTACATTTTTTAACCCGCTAGTGTCGGGTGCACGGTCTTGTAGGACCCACTTAAAATATTCAGTTAATTTTTTGGAGTTTTATACAATTATTTCAAAACGTCATAGAATAAATATACAGATGAGATGGAAGTAAGTTGTTCATTTTCTTGCGTAATCTAAAAGTTGTCACGAACCCAATACTTATAAGTGATATAGAAGCTAAAACAATAGAATTAAATAATTTTACATCCTCGGCCTTAACCGTTTAAACAGTTTTGTTTCATCAGAATTCTTTCGAATCTGGAGAACATTGTTTTCTTTTATTGTTAGAAAGAAACCGATTTATAGTGCGGAGAATTTACATAAAAAAAGCATTTAAACCACGATACGTTGGAAAATGTTCACTTTTAAAGATTGTTCTTGTACAAATTTTTTATGAAGGTATATTCTACTGTATATTACAGTGAATATAAAGAAAATTCATTTTACAGCTAAAATCTATAGTGAGCTAGGTATCGTTTATATACAAGTGGAGTTATTGATGTTGGAGAAATGAGCTGAAATGGATAGTTATTCAAATACCGGGAGTTCAATAATTTTAATAGACATTCACTCCATTGATATCGATTTTTTTTTATTGAGGAAGAAAAAAAACAACAATTTCACCCAACCTCTTGAAGAATTCTCATGACATCATTGTATTCTGATAACACCGCATTTATGAGAAATCTATAAATATACTTAAAATAACGAAAATTAAAAAGGTAATGCATTTTCAGTTTTTCGAGTAAAAATCACGCTAGTAAGTAAAAAAGGATCATTCGAATGCGAATCATTTATTGCTATTGATACAATTTAATTACTAGCATTCCATATAGTCCAAACAATCAAAGTATGTATTTATTTCACAGTTGATTGAAAAATACGATGCATTTAGGTATATAACCACATAACGTGTTAATATGCTAAATACAAATATTTATTATTTGTTGATTTGCAGACGTTTACTGTAATCCGAATAAAATATATTACGATTTTACGGTCAAGTTATGCCTCAGCGAAAACTTTGCTAATTAGTTCTTTACATTTGCACTTCTTTATACTTCGAATGTGCACATTTCCTTAGAATGATAAATCAAACATTGCTTAATCAGCGTTTATTTAGGAATAAGCAGAAACGTTGGTGATTTTTTTCCTTGCCTTCAACTCGTCAACTTTTTAACATATTAAAATACGTATTTTGAATTTCTCTAATAAGAGAATAAATGATTATAAACACTCGATCGATCGTTCCATTTCGCACGTGTAAAAGAAAAAAAGGATTTCCATTCCGAAAATGTACTTATACTTTCAATCGCAGCGTAGTTCGCCGCCATAGTAGCTATACGTAGTTAGAATTCAAAGTGCCTGGAGAACTAGGAAACACGAAGTGAAATTCCTCCGCTGCAAATGTGACTAGACTTCCAATTCAGTCGATTTTTCAAATTTGGCTTTTAAAATTCTAGGAGTCTCCGTGTTTTCCGTGCATCGGTCTAAAAGAATTTTGAAGCGACAGCTTGATTATCAAATAGAATTTATTCTAAGACGTTTTTTGAATATCTTATTTGTTTAAATTTTTTTATGTCAGTGATCAAAAGAGTACAGTTTTAGTGTGTAGAAATATTTTTTTACAATGCCATTGGATAAAAATTAATAATTATTGATGAATAATTAAAACACGTATATGAACATTAACTATTATAAGTCCTTAATCCAACAATTGAAAAAAAATCAATTAGTCAAGCGCTGCTTTAAAAACTAATATATTATGTCGGTCAGCAGTCCATCCACAAATTAACAGTCCAATAAAAAAAGAAATGCGCGTATTCTCAAATCCCGATAAGCACGTTCCTCGAAAACAGTGATTCACCGCACACTCGGATGTGCAGTATACATCGTGCACCCATAAATACAATATATATAGAGCTTTCTCTTCTGGAGAAAAACAAACAAACATCTCTAACGCAACGTCGGATATCTATATATTAGGCGTGTACATTGTCTCGTATACCTGCAGGAGAAGAGCAGCGGCAGCAGCCCACAAGTGCAGGTCGTGCACAATCGCACGTACGGCTGCGTGGAAGGCGGCTGCCAGGGCCGATACGTATTCGAGCCGGTAAACAGGGCCGAGCGCAGCGTCTCCATGGAGTGGCAGCTGATCTGCGAAAGGGAGGGTCTATTGAAGCTCGGCACGGACGTCTACTTCGGGGGACTGTTGATCGGTGGCCTCGTCACCGGGATCCTGGCCGATCGCATCGGTAGACTGCCCGTATTGGCGATCTGCCTCTATGCCCAGGGAACCATGGCTGTCGCCCTCAATGTTGTGCAGGTGACGTGTATCCATCTCCTTTCCTGTCCAATATGCATGTCTGTCCGTGTAGGTGTAGTAGGTGTAGTAGGTGCAGTGTAGGTGCGGAAAGGCCCTACAGTTTTGAGAGGTGGAAAATGTTTGCGTTTGAATGATGAGGCGGTTTTGGGAGATGTGCTGCAGACTCATCGTTTATGCGCATTGACGCGCCGAACAATGGGAATATATTGTTTGGTTTTGCGTCGGAGCTATATAGTTGGTTTTTTTTATTATTTTTATGGATTTCTATGTATGCAGTTTTATTGGCTGGAACTCAATGACTAATTTCCTTCAGAATTTTTATTAATGATGACAATTTTTTGGGGGGTATTAAAAGGTGTATAGATAATGGTGCGCTCGAGTGTACATATGCACGAATATGTTATGTACGTGATGGGACGTTTGTATATATACGTTATACGAGAATGGAGTATTAGGCCCTAATTACAAACGAAAAAATGAACAAATATAACAGACAAGATATTATCTATAGTATATTTATTATTATAGATATGAAGAACAAGATCTTGTTTGCTGTGTTTAGAGCTATAGATATACTAACCAATGCTAATCTTGTGCGTTAGTTTTTTATATTTGTTCCTTTTTTCGTACGTAGGGTCTTGGAATCACAATCGAAAATATTTCAATTTTGCATTGCTTATGAATAGTAAATGCATTATGAAATTTAGAAATTGAAACTAGATATAAAATGAAATTGAGGATGACAGTTTCAACAGAAATTGAATGATACGATAAAAGTTTGCCAGTTTCCGAGACACTATACATTTTTTTCGCGTGTACTCGAAAAAATTTACAAGAAAAAATTTTCGAATTAAATAATTCGTTATAGGTACGACCGTAAAGATTTCGTTTTCGTAAAAAAGAAAAGAACGCACCGACGATTGCGCAAGATTGAGTGATGTTTCTCTCGAGACTGCTAGATGAATAAATGGAGACATTATAGTCTTTAGGCTTGATCCGAACATTTAAGGAAGAAAATGTAATGAGTGCGATACGTTGCCTAACCACATGTTTACCGGCGATAAAAAAACAAACCTGATTCATTTCTTTCTCTACTAAATTGAATTACTTTAAATAATATCGACTAATTTACATAACGAAGTATATCGATAAGTGGGCATTGCTGAAAGTATTTATATATATATATATATATATATAAAGCGAGTGTAAAATAAGGATACATATATAAAGATTGAATTTTTAGGATTACCAATGGTTTTTGGCCTTCCGCGGACTGCAGGGCTTTTTCGTCCAGGGCCTCGAGAGCTGCACCTACATACTGTGCATGGAACTCTTCCCCACGAGGTTCCGTACACTCGTAGCCCTGATAGTACTGTCGATGCGATCGCTCGGCTTGTCCATACTCTCCGGTCTCGACTACTCCATCATGGATTGGAGAATCTTGCAGCTCGTCGTATCCGTACCAACCGCGGTCACGGTTCTGTACATATGGTGACTAATACAATATTTATCCCTTTCTCGCTGTGACTATTGCCCTTATACAATTGCCTTTACACAAACGTCCAATGATATTTTTCAGGATGATACCGGAATCGCCGCGATGGCTTCTGGCCAAGGGCAAGACGACCGAGGCCGAGATACTGTTCGAAAAGATCGGGAATTTCAACGGGCTGCAGTGCTGCAGCGGACCGAGCGAGAGGAACAACGAGGAGGATCCCGAGAAAGGAGAGGAGGAGAGCGCCGAGCCGTGCAGCGAGAAGCCGCAGAAGCCGAGGAGGAAGCCGACCAGGCGGACAGGCCCGATGGCCAAGTCCACCGGCGGCGGGGACGTTGAGAAATCGCCGCCGGAGGAGTCGGAGAATCTTCTGCACCAGCCGAGCGCTACTCGGAGTAAGCAATCTTTTTTTTTATCGATGCATTTCCATACTGCAGTGGCTTTACGATTGTACACACCGCGGCCTATATGGAAATCTTGTGGTCTTGTACTTTCCTCTGCGGCCGCTAATTCCGCGACTATGTTGGCTTATTAGGCTGTAAAAAGAACTTTACGCTCGCCTCGAGTCTTTCCTTTTGCGCGGTTTATGTATCCACATCTATCTTTCGACACAGTGAGAACGATGCGCCAGTGCGTAATACCATGTATTTTTACTGAAAGTGCGTATGTGAAATCGTGGTTTTAGACGGCGGTACCGAGATGAATAATGTGGAGCAAAGTACGAGTGTAGAGGCGGAGAAGAAGAGCAATCTGCCATCGTCATTGGACATCGAAGAAATCGCCAAGGCGTCACTTTTGGTCGTTGAAGATGAAAAAAGCTCTTCGAACGATAAAGAGGAGGAAGACAGCTGCGGTCCATCCTATCTTTTGGTGTCGAAGGAGGTGTTTTCCGACAATGAGATCAACGATCTGAACGCTAGACGGGATTTCTTCGACTTCTTCGATTCCAAATACATCGGCAGCACTTGTGTCATTTTGATGTGGCTATGGTGAGTATGTATACATCATTGGGATGTATAACGAAAGCATGAAAACTGATGGATATGTGAGCTGTTTTATATTAAAGTCAACTGTATCAAGTGAATTAAAATAGATATTGCGTTAATAACGCGTTAAAAATTCTTAAAATAAGACACGTCTCATCGCCTTGCTATCGTGAAAATACAATTTTTAACTTTCTTTAATTCAATATATAGTGTAAAATAACGACGTAATACGTTAATTTACAGGCGTTTGCTTGATGTTTGACTAATTGATTACTGACACGCAAGGCACAGAGATTATAAATTATGGTTCTTTTACCGGTACCTGTATATTAGTCGACTAAACTTTATAAATGTCGATATATTTGATATTATATTATAGTTAAAAGATTAATTTAGTAAATATGAAAATAAATTTCGACCGTTCAATAATTCGCAACAATTCTCTGTTACACGTTACCTATACGCGCATTTATAATCAGGAATGTATATATGCATACATGTAAAAAGTCTAAATTAACACACGAAGCTGTAGTAAAGAGGCCAACAAAACAAACTATTCTCTCCAGGTTCACTTCGTCGATGGTTTTCCACTCGATCGTGAGTCTGACCCAGAGGCCGAACGTCGAGCGTCACGTATCCCTGGTGATAGCCGCTGGCATGGAGCTCGGCAGCTTCGTGATCGTCTACCTGCTGGTCTCGTCGAGCTGCGGGCGTCGCGCCACTCTATGCGCTACCCAATTAGCCACCGGCCTGGCCTTAGTCACGTTCGCCGTTTTTGCCTTCGTCGATATGCGGCCGCTCGTTGGTGATTTGATCGGTAAGCTCGATATCCTCCCTATAAGTACATTCTTTTGCTTTGTTCTAAGGCCGTGGCTCTATTCATATTTTCTTTACTTCATTCTATTCCGTGGTTTCTCGAGTGAATTCTATGTATATGACATTGAAAGATTTAATTTGAAATATATATGTATAGCCAGATTTTTAAATGGACGATGAAGATGGAAAGGTGTAATGACATTGTCATGGCCCGCAAGTAAATCCATTACGAGTTTTCACAGAGAAAACAATGTTAAGTGCAAAAAATTTCAATACCTATTAAGTATTATTAATCTTTTTTTTTTCTTTTTTTTTCATTTTAGATAGCGTTAAAATGGCAGTCGTCTCATTCGGAAAAGTTGCCAATATTGGAACCTTTTTTACCCTTCGACTTGTGGTAATCGAACTTTTTCCAACGATTTCACGCGGAACTGGAGTTGGATTATGCATTGGAGCAGAAATGATTGGAGCCCTACTAACACCTTATATTCTAATGTTAAATAAACACCTAGACGTGAGTGAAACCATTAGAAAAATGATTAAATTATCTAATTCGATAAATTATGTTCTGGAATTAATAAAGAAAAAAATATTACAGGGTCTTCCACGTTTTCTTATTGGTTTCTTATGCATATGCACAGGCTTACTAAGCTTAATCTTTCCCGAAACTTTACGCACTGTTCTACCGGATAGCGTTAAAGAAGCGAAAAATTTAGGACGTAGAGGGAATACGAAGTGCAACATTGAAAATGAACCTGCACAGCGCTCGAAGAATCCAGAAGTTTTGCGTGAGAAACTATTTTCTGAAGATTGGGTCGATGCTGGCAATGGTATAATTGTTAATTTCACAGACAACAAGAATTCGGAATGAATTTCCAGTATTATGGACTAAATGTCCCATAAGATAGTACTAAAGAAATTTAAGCAGAACAATTCCAACTGCATGCTGTGTAATTAATGATTTTCTTTCAACATAAAGACTTCTCTATGTAAATATATTCATATAAGTAATGCGGCTGAGAAACCAAAGTGCGTGTAGCTTGAGTAAAAAAGTGTAATATAATAGATTTTTTTTTCGATAAATATATTTTATAAGGTCATTAACTATCTACTTTTATATAAAATTATTTATAAATAGATGTAAAAACACTTCTTTCGAAAATAATATTACTTAAAATATATTTTTATGTTACTTCTAGGATTTTAAGAATGTTTGAATTTCCGAAATAAGCTACAATACAATTTAATAAAAGCTTTTCCTTATGAAGGTTTTTACTAAAATTAATTGAAAATATGATTTTTTAATTAATAAGTATACTCTACAATTTTACTTTCTTCGTATTTTATAAATTCATAAAATAACAAATGTTAATACAATAAATTTTATTAATTATATCGATAAGTTCACAAAACGGTTTATTTTAGTAAATATAAAAAATTAATATTAGAATCTAATGAAAAATTGTTATAAAAAGTTAAGATATGATTCTTATAATAAAATTGTTTTAATTTATATGACAGTAAGTTGTATTTCTTAAGCTGATGCAATAAAAAAAATTCTTTAATGTTTAATAAATATAAAAACTGTTTTATTAATACATTATCACAGAAGAACCTTATGACCATTATCAATCATTGATTCTTAGGAACAAAGTAATTTTAATCTTAAATTATTCTTGATCGTCATTGTTATTTCAATCCACTATACCAAATAAACAAAATCACATTCCTTAAGTTCCATACTCCTATCTCTTAATTAAACTCTCAAAGCACTTTTGGCTGAGCGATCCCGTTGTTTTGTTGAGGATTATGTTGTACTTGTTCAGCGGCACTTTGGAGCAGTCTGGTGCGTCGTCTTGTATAATGTTGCCATAGAAGAATTTGCTGATCATCAATAAACTTAGTACACTGAGAATTAACAACTTCCCGTCTAAAGTGTTCATATTGCAGAAGATCAAGAAAATATAAACACATTGGATACTTCAAGTATTTTGCGTACTCCGGTTCCTTCCAATACAGTAAATACTTTAAGTAGTTAATAAAAGTAGAGTCTTTAAAATAACCACGTTGAGCTAAAACTATAAGCAAAAATTTTTAATTAAGCCTTTTTCAATTATAACATAAGTTGAGTAGAGTTGGAAATATTTATTTGGAAGAAAATTAAAAATTTCATAATTTTATTTTACAGATTGATCCTATACTAATAGAAATTAATATATTTTATCAAATTCTAAATTGCAATATCTAATTATATTACAAATTCCACTCTCCTTATTTTCACAGTATAGATTGTGCTAACTTACAATTTAAATAATTTGGATTGGCTAGACATTGCACAAATTCCAACTCAACTTGGAATCGCATACGTTGTTGGTCATCAGTTTCCGGTGCTCCTTTAAAGTAAAAAAATATTTAGTAAAAAAGGAATATAAGAATGAAAGTTTTCTTAGCCAATAATTTTTTACCGTATTATTACATTTAAGAATATAAAAAAAATGGTATATTTGGACATGGGTGCTGAAGATAATTTTTAGCTCATGTGACATTTTTCGCGTGAGTGAAACAAGTGAGAAAAGTCACATGAACTAACTAATCAATTTCCGCACCAGTTTCGAACCATATTTAATACGAAAACTACATGATCATATTTAAAATAGATATTTTTTGTTAATCATTTGAGGACCATTGGAACAGAATCGATGGTAAATGGAAACTGCATTGTTTCAGTGACGAAAAAAATGATATATTGTAAAATTATATAGTGCAATATATAATTTCAATAAATTGTATAATTTTGCACCATATAATTTTTTTGTCACTGAAACAACGTAGTTTTCATTTACTATCTACTACACCCCAATAGTCCTCAAATGATAGACAAAATATATCTATTTTAAATTATAAAATGGACAACGAGCAAAATACTTCATCATTGAATATTGAAGTTATTATTTTGAGGTTAGAGTGGTATAAACAACTTTTTATTACAAAAAATTTTTGCACTATATTTATTTCTTGAAAATAATTCTTTCTCAAACTAGTTATTATAAACTGATTGCTCTGTTAATATTATAAGTAAGTAAGCATAAACGTATGCATTAATAGTAAAAATAAATAAAATAACGTAAATAAAAAATAACCTTAATATTAGACAATACAACTTTTAAGGTTAAGTGTATGTTAAAATAAAAAAGTACATACTTATAAATATTCCGTATTTATAAGAAACAATTTAAACAGTAATTTTAATGGAAAAAAGTACATTTAATTTGTTTACTTACCGTTCATTCCTGTAAGTGGTTTTCTTCCTCTTAAAAAATTTGGATCATCAAACCGGTTCATATTACGTACACACACACACACTCAATAAACTTTGTCTCCTCTCACCTTATTGAAATTGAATAGGTATTTCGTAAAATATGGATTAAAAAGTAAATCTAGGTACGCCTTTGAAAATTAGCGTGTATAAGGCTTCAAAAGCCCGAAACAACACTATATACGTGACCAATTTCATCATTGTTGTTCATCGCCATCTTGGGGTATTTAAAGATGGCGTACCTATTATTATGCTAACCTTTCCTGAGAACTTAGAGTATATTTTGGCGCCGGTGACTCGCGCGCGCATTAATACCGATGTATTTTACATTGGCGATTTATAATGTATTATTTGCAAAAAGTATAAACTTATATAGGTATATATAATTCGAAAATACCATACCTATATTTAAATTTGTATTTTGTTGTACAAGTATAATAAAATATATTCAAAATAATATTAAAAAAATCTTTATGAATTGTCATATTGTTTTAAAACCATTTAAGTACCTGCAAATTACAATTGAGTTTTTAAATTAATTCTATCTCTGGTTCCGAAATAAGTAGGTATAAGTATTTAAAGTCCATAATCATTCCTAGAAATGTAGGTATTAGAATTTCTAAATAAATAACGACAAGTTTCTAGAAATTAAAATAATAAGTCTTAATTTTCCCAAATCAGTCTAATTAATGTAGTCTTCCAAATCGCAATAATCAATTGGTTGAAACACGATTTTTCTAAATATAGATGTAATATTTTCTAAATATATTTCTTAAAAAATACGATTAATTTAAAAAGGTTGTACTTGTTTTTTTACTTACACTAACTTACAATAATTTTCTGAATTAAAGTGTCCGACAATTTTATAATTGGACAAGATTACTTATAAAATTAAATAAATAAATTATTAATATATAACTTAATATTGAATATATTTAAATAGTTATCCATTTACCACTCTAGCTCACCATAATATTCGACATTTTCTACGTTGATTCTGGTTTTTTACACTCACAGTAAAATATCTCATATTCACGCGGTGTAATATCACCTCGCTGCGATAGGTACGAGAGAGCAAGAAAAGCAACGAGGAAAGGAATTAAAGACACCATTCAACGTAGGCGCGAGCGCGCGTGGCTTTTTACAAGACTGTGCCTATACAGGGCACAGGCAAATAAGTACGAGTGCTGGAAAAAAAGGAGAACGAATATGTCGGAATCATTCAAGTTATGAATCGGGACGAGAAGTGCTGAGGATTGTATTCGCGTTTTAGGTACTTTTATGGATGAGGGTAGGTGTTTCGAGTAATTCATTAGAAATTCTACCCGATATAGACTTTTGAATCTGCATTTCTTATATACGAGAGTTTTCAGAAATTCTTAGATACTGTATATCTTTTTCTCGCTTCTCTTATCTTTATACATGAGCTTCAAATAGTTTTTCATATCTATTCTTCAAAATTCCCAACTTCAAATTATTTAAAACAATATAGAAAAGGTTAAATTATGTTTAACATGTTTAATTGGTAATAGATTTAGATATGTCAGGACAAAATGAATCCAGATCAACTCCAGAACGTAGAATCCTTGGTGAATTGGGTAATTCCAATCCAGATTCACCGACTGCAAATCTGCGATTACTTACAACTTTGGCATCCAGTTTGAAAAGTGCTACAGAGAAACCCTGCGAAGGATGTTCAAGCTCCAACAATCAAGTGCAAGTACCGGCTACACAGACTTCCAATTGCTTGAAACTTTTACCACGAAAGGAGAAGTCTCTAAGTCTTTTGTGCAATAAGTAAATAGAATCTTACTTTATATATTCTTAAAAAAAATACAACTTAAAATTTTAATTATATATATCTTCAAGTAGCTATCAATTATTAAAATCTTATACTAAATTAAAAAACTACACTTTATGAATTAGTTATAAAATACATCTACAATTTTAGCATCAAATAATACCAAATATGTTTACAACATATAATGATCAATTCAATTTTTTCAGATTTTTAAATTTATTTCCTTTAACAATTCAAGAAAATGCTCCAAAAGAAATTTCTCTTAATACAACTGCTCAAGCTCTTGGCACTGAAAAACGAAGAATTTATGATATAATAAATGTTTTAGAAAGCTTAGAAATGGCTTCTAAAGCTGGTAAAAATCAATATTATTGGCATGGACAATCACGTTTGCCAATGACACTTGCTAAACTAAAAATGTCAGCAATTGAACTTGGTTTAGAGAAACAAATTCAAGAAATACAAAAAATTAATAGAGCATACATCGAAGATTCATGTCATTCTTGTACTAGATCTTCATCAACATTAATGGTTCCCCAAAGTCCAATTGTTGATTATTGTTTTCCTGATGGTTCCATCAAAGAAGACAAAAGCTTAGGTGTTATGTGCCGAAAATTTGTTATGCTTTTTCTTGTTTCCTTAAAGGTAATTATTCCAAAAATAAGGACTAATATGTAATCTCAGATTTGTACAGAATTTGTGAATAATAATTTATTAAATACTTTATAATATAATATAAATTACTCTTGAATAGTATCATTTAAAATGTACTGAAGTTATTACAAACTATTAAATAATATTTTTTAGAATGGAGTTATAAATTTGGATATAGCAGCAAAAGTTTTAATTAATGAACAGGATAATTTAGATATAAAAAATAGTACTGCTCAATCACGATATAAAACAAAAGTGAGAAGATTATATGATATTGCCAATGTCTTATCAGCTATTGGTTTGATAGAGAAGGTTGATGTTTATAATTGTGTTATTAGGAAGCCTATTTTTAGATATACAGGACCCAGTGTTGATTGCCTTAATTTTGATGCCCGTAAGTTTTTTATTAATTTATCGATATCGTAATTCTAATTACTATTTCACTGATAATTTTACTTCTAAATAGAAACTCCATCCACTGAAAATGAAGGTCAGTCACTAGTAGGTATGACGACCCCAAGCAAGAAAGCCTCTGATACTTTAAATTTTCGTGCTTTGAATAGAATTTCAAGATTGTACACAAGCACTCCGATTGGAAGTAAACGTGAACCAAGAAAAAGAAAACTCTTTGATTCAGGTAAGAGCTTTTTAAGCTTATTTAAATACAATAAAATATAATAATATAAAATTGTTCTGGTAGACACAAAAAATAATTATAATTTGATTGAAAAATTTAATGATAAATTCGTATAATTTCTATTATTTTATCTTTTAATAATTTCTTTAGACTCTCATACTTTGATTAAAAAAAAATTCAATTTTTATTTTTCTATCAAGAAATATTTTCAAAAATGTATTGAAATTAAAACGTATAGTTACAATCATTTCGTATCTTTTAATTATAAAATTTAATTACAGATAACAAGCTTGAACGAACTAAAAGTTCACCATGTTTAAGCTCCTCCAAAACTCGTACCTCGGATCGTTTAGATGATTCAATTTTACAAGTAGTGGAAATGGAATTAAAGCGAATAAAATCCAGCGAACACAAGCCAAAAGTCTGCACTAAACTCTTCCCAAGGCATAATTCAGAATCTTGTATTACCCCTTTGAAAGAAGATGTGAATTTGACAAATGTAGAGTCAAAAGATAGTGTGTCAACGTCAAATGAGCAGTCTAATTCAACAATAAACACACCAATAGTTCTTCCAGTAGTTAGTAAAGAAAATCTAGTCAATGAATCGCACAGACTTGTTACACCAATTCGTACAGTACGAATAAATGTACCTTTAGAACTGAAAATCGCGCCGTTTACGATACATCACAGTGCACCTAAATTCGTAAAACTGTCCAATTTCGATATGAAGAAATTAGTGCCTGTTTCAAAGCAAGACATAAGGATAAAATTATCCAATATCAATCCAGTGGTACAAACATCAAGTACCACACACAAACCAAATATAGCAATTCTGAAGCAAATTCCGGCTAAAAAAATTTCTCCAGGTGATACTTTTAAAGCTATAAAAGTAGGCAATACTTTTCAATTAGTTCCAATTGAATGTAAAAACAATCGTGATCAAAAGAAATAAGTAATGACCCCAGAAAATTATTGATGACAATAAGCTCAATTTAAAGATTGTGCCTTATTTTTATATAATTGTGTACATTCAGACATAAGGCAAATATTGTGTCTTTAATGATAAAAGGTTTATGTATATATAGAGATTTTTTTTATAGATTTATCTATTCTTATATTCACGAGTAAGTATGCACTAATATGCATATCTCGAAAATTATTTCAGCTGCATGCATGTAATAATGCAAAAAATGATTTTTATGACCACCAGTCATATGTTATAAAAAAAAAATTAAATATATTTATTAATGTTATATGGCAGCAGGCTAGATGTAAAAGCATGATAATTAGCTTTTACATTACCAAAGCATTTTTTGTTAGATCTCTTGGCTTAGACTGTTAAAAATTATAGATTGAAACGTTTATTTCAAATTAGTTATAAATGCAATAAGAAAAAAATGATAATATTATGTTGTAATAATAATTGTTTTTATAATTATATGATATGCATTTATATATATATATATGGGCTTTTTTTTTTTTTAAGAAAATGTTGACTATATAATATAATAAATTATATTATATAAGTTAGAAGATTAATCTAACAATACATGATATAAATTTTTATATATATGGATTGTCTTTCAACTTTAAAAATCTATTTTAAGTTTTATAAGATATAGGAGGAAACTTAAAGTTTGGTCATAATATAATCATCTTACACAAAAATTCTTTTATTTACACATTCTTTGTGAATAAATGTTTTTCACACTGCGTGTTGCTTACTTTTATTACAATGTAATTAATTATAAATTATTACTTCATAGTAAAAAGCCCCTCCGCAAATTAATCCTACTTTTTAAATTCTTTTAATATACTCTGTCAAGTCCTTCAACTTCTAACTTCTGGTCAACTTTTCCACTTAAGATAATTGAATTAATCCTTACCATGGTATGTTGTATTCTGTAGACTAAAAAAGAAAACAAATATATGTATATTTTTCGTTACTGTAAGAGAAAAATTAAAAATTTATTCACCTATAAACTCAGTGTTCTATTTTAATTATTGACCAATCATATAAAAAGTTATTTGGAGAAAAAAAATTTCGAACATTACCAAAATTCAAAGGTTACATGATAATCGTATGCCCTGATAAAAGAGCCTCCTTTAAAGTCGATTATTCTGGAACATGGTTATGTATTAATCGTTCATAATATATTCTTATATGAAATTGATAATAAACCACATTAGAATTGATATAATACACAATTGTGATCCAAAATAATCCATTTTAATGGGGCATTTTCAATGCAGGCTCTTATGTAATAATTTTGTATTATTTTGATTTTTACTTAAGTATTTTCATTTAATTGTCTCATTTATATCATTAAAAATTTTAATTTTAGTAATTAAATTTCAATTTATGGTTAATAAAATACTTACAGTGTATTCTACGGTACTGCTTTCTTTTCCTAAATCTAAAATGTGTAATCGTGTGTGAAAAAGTTTTATCTACAACAGTTGCATTTACTGACACCAACTCCCTATTAAGTATTGGCCTCCCAACAAGTGTAAAATCTGTACTTCCAACTAGAAGTACCTTTTCAAAATTTATTTCATCACCAGGATTTGGAGGCCAGAATCCTCGTACAACTATAATGTCACTTTCAGTAATTTTATATTGTTTTCCAGCAACATGTATAATAGCAAACAATCGACCAGTTTTGTCTTCAGCAATCTGTTTATTTATTTCCTTGGATATTTCTAAAATGGAATTTTAATTCATCAGTGGGTGTGTAGTGCAATTTTAATTATAAATGATTAAAATCTGTATTTTAAAACAAACCTGTAGATAATTTTTCTTCTTCTTCACTTGTATCTAATACTTCATTTTGATAATCTGAAGTCTTATTAATCCATGGGACACTTCTAGGAACACCTTTCAGTTTTCTGTAGGTTCGTATTTGTGTATCCCACAAATTTTGAGTTACTAAAAGAAATTTTTTTTAACAATAAGTAATCTCATTTTAGATATAAAATAATACAGTTTAATTATTTTAAAATAATTGCCAGTGTAAACCAGTGTGAATCGGCCGTGACAATGCCGTCAACCCATACGTATTGTTGTAATATTGTTTTTAAAATAAACGTTCCTTTAATGAAATTTTTCGGAAATTTTTTGAGTTCAGTAAACCGAAGGAATTGTTTTGAAGATAATAGAGGATTTCCTCGACCGGACTATATATCGATAGACTCTTGATAATTAAAATACTGTTTTCATTGAATGTTATCCATAATTTTAATTTTGCATTTTAATTATTTTAAACCGCCAAAGTAGGTTATGTTCTCATGTTTGTAAAGTGTATTTTATTATTTGTAAGGTGTATTAACATTTTTAAAGTAAAATTAAAATTTACTTGCCTATAGGTACTTGTTTTACTAAAGATTCTGATGTAAGTTTTGGTCTACAAGTACGGGCTCCTATTCTCAAAAGTCGAGAAAAATTTACAAGTGATGCCATTTTTGAGTTCCGGAGATACAGTGCAACACACACTTCGTCTGCTATTCTACCATAATTATCTACAGTTCTGTTTAGACGACATATGTATAGATATAGGTATAAGGTATACCGTATAGGCGTATACGGTGTACTAATATACTTCTGATTTTGAAGAACGTGTGGCAGTGTGTGTATATATATATATAATCTAGGTAAATGCAAGAGTAAACGAGCAAGACCGAATTTTTATTTAATTTATATGTTCGAAATCTATGTAGTGTCCGTTTAATGTATTGTGATTCTAGTTTGCCAAACATTTGTTTTTATAATAAAGTATAAATACTGTTTTAAATGAAACAACATTCATTTTTTAAAACTGTTTCAGGTTATGATAAAATAATTTTGCACGGCGGTAATTGTTAAACTAATAAAGAATTTATAAAAACATGTCCTTATTAGTTTAACTTTTGCAAATTTATATATTCAATTAAGGTGAGATTTTTATTTTTTTTTTCAATTTAAACATGTGTGTAATATCTAAGTTATTAAAATATTTTTCAAATTCATATGTAGATACCAGTTAAATTGATGTACTGTATCTTTAATACTGCTTATGATGATTCAAAGTCTTGCAATTCGTTTACAACTATCATTAAACAGTAAATCTTTTACTGGTATATTTGGAATCTCGAAACATCTATTGCAGAATCAATGTGTTCAACAAAATATTCATACTTCAAGTAGTAAACAAGGATATGGTAATGATCCTACACATTTTCTTTCCTATAATAATAAAAAATATCCGATACAAGGTCCTGATGAAGAAAGAAGACCTGCTGTAAGTAACATAGGAATTTTATTTTTTTTTTTAATAGAAAAAATAAATTGTATTTTCTTTTCCAGTATGTATGTCATCAAAAATGTGACATAAGGTATACACCTAAAAAAATGCAGTATGTAGCTTGGTTTGTACGAGGAATGACTGTTGATGAAGCTATAAAGCAATTGAACTTTGTATCAAAGAAGGGAGCTGCGATAGTTAAGGAAACTATTTTAGAAGCTCAAGAATTAGCTGTTAAGGAGCATAATGTAGAATTTAAAAGTAATTTATGGGTTGGTAAGTAAAATTAGTATTTTCTAATCTAGTCAAGTTAGCAATTGACATAAATGAATTTCTATAAAAATATTCAATCATTAATTTGACATAATACAACTTTAATCATTTTAGTACCTATTACTAAAGTAGTAGAATCTTTTATAAAATGATTTAAAGTTTGTATTGCTGCATTTAAATTATGTGATTTAAAGTCTAAGAAATTTTTATTTTATTAATTCTGAAATTCATATTTTCATCTTTCAGTTTCCTTAAAAATGATAATCTACTACTAGAAATATTTTATTGCAGTAATATTATTAGTTGTGCAATAAAAAAATTTATAAATTATGATCAAACATATTTTTGAATTAAAAATACTAAGTAAAATAAACTTTAGAATTTTTAAAAACATTAAAAATTACACCAGCTTTATAAAAATCTTTTAAGAAAGTTCGAATTTTATTTATTTAATCTTTTCTATTTAAAATTAATGTTTTTGTTCAAACATTAGGTATATGAGGTGAATATTTTTCCAATTTCTGATTAAAAGCATATTTATACTTATACATATATTTATTTGTTTATTTTATTTATTCAATGGATATGTCTAGTTGATAAAATTGTAACATCACATTTACTATTCTGATTATAAAAGAAAGTATTCAAATAATTAATTTGTTTGTTAATGGTAATTAATTTCACTGTAAAAATTATAAATATTATTGTTTTTTAGCTGAATCTTTTTGTTCAAAGGCCTTTGTAATCAAAGGGATGCGAAGGCATGCCAAAATGAGGATGGGTGAAGTAAGATACACATTTTGTCATTACTTTGTTCGTCTTGAAGAAGGAGAGCCACCTAAAGATTACTATGGAAGAGCTCCTAAACCTTCCAGTGAATTACTAGAACGTTGGAAGTCTGGAATGAGAATGCGCAGAATTCCCCACTCTTTATAATTACTATTTTATAAGACAATAAAAAACTTGTTATTCAATTGTTTGTATTTAGTTTTAATTTAATTAAGCAAGGAGTAGCACTATCGCTTTAAGTTATATAAGTAAAAAAAAAGTCATAATGAGATAATTTTTAAAGAAAATTTATTTCGCCCAGAATAACACATACAGTATACATGTTTACAACTTTAGCTTGGTTCTTCTCCAGTGACGCCTCTTAGCATTGTACCTGAAAGCAAAGAAGTAAAATTATTTATATCATTATCAATGTAATAATCACATATGGATGAACTTATTAAAATTCAAATTTATATCATTTTTTATTCAATAACAAAAATTGATAAAACTTTAAATCAAATACTGTCTTCAAAGTATAAGTAAATGCATTTTTTTAATTCTATTATATTTACTAAACCTACTTCCAAGCCAATGGTAATTCGTTTTCAGTCTAATTGAAAATAATAAGTTTATTTAAGAAATTTATATATTAAAACATTTAGTGATATTATTGTTTTGCTGTTTGCTATATAATTAACTGAATTTATTCAATAATAAATTCATAAACTTTGTGGCTTTATTCCCATCTATCATAATAAATTTTGTTTTATTAAATTGATATAATCGATTTACAAGAAGACATTGTTCATATATTTTCTAATTATACTATAAGAACTAATTATACATTTTTAAAAGGTAAACTTTTCCTTTTTTATCTTCTGTTTGTGACAAAATGTACCAGTTACTTATATGCAAATTTACAATAAAAACTTTTAATTATTAAGAATTCCGCTTCCCTACTAGAGTTGTAAATCAAGACTGGCTAGTAACTTGCAAATGTTGGGTATGTTAAATTTACTTATAACAAAAATATTATTTTGACTAGGAATATAACCTTGAAATAAGCACAGCATAAGCATACAAATGCAAATTGCTAGGTGTTCAGTTTTTCATTAAAAATTTATTTGAAAACGAATAAAATCATGAATGTAATTAACAGGTATGAATAAATCTACGTTAATATTAAAATAAAGTGAAAAAAACGATTAGTATTTACCGAATGGTGTTTCCCGTACGCATCCTAACCCACTGCGGAATGGGCCTATTTTGTTTCAGCTTCTTCGCAAGCTTACGCTTGATGATGAACGTTTTATGGGCCGACTGAAATATAAATAATGTATATTAAAGGATAAAAGAAAAAGAATTTATAAATGAATACAGTTAATGATTAAGGATGGCAATGATTTTTGAAGATTTTATAAACAAAATTCGAAACTCACCATCTTGCTTCTCAGGCAACGTCGAAACGAAAGAATAGAGGGGGCTGAGAGGGGAACTTACCAATTGACCGGACCGCGGACTCGGGAGTCGGAACTCGGAACTGCGGACTGCGGCGGACAGGGCGGACTATGCGAAGTGCGGACTGCGGAGTAAAGGCGCGGAGACGTTGGTCCCGTGGTCCGGGTAGCTTACCGACAATACCGATATTGCAGTATTTTGATTCTAATTTCTATAATACAAAAACTATACTTGGATTTATGAAAAATGAAGACATTATTCTACTATATTCGTTGATTCTACTTCTTTGGCTTATAAGTCATAATATACCAATTGGCATTCTTTCAGCACAGAATAATAAATAAACCGAAGCGACACTCCCGTTGATCGTCTGTTGGAGACTTTGGTTTTTAAGTGACAGGCAGCAGCCATGTTGAGAATTCTGTACATTTGCAGAAGCAGGCAGAAGTACATCTGAATTAGTTGAAAAAAATAAACGCTTTGAATAAAAATCACTTTTATCATCAGCAGATTCCTTTTAACATACCTATACGTCATAGCCTATAAATACAGGTATACTTCCTCTATGAATTATCTATCATCTGACAAAGTTTCAAGTATTTTAGTGACACCTTAAAAAGTTTTAGTTTCGAAAACATTCGCTCATTTCGAAACAAGAATTTTTGAAGGCGTCATTGCAATATTTACTTGAAACTTTACCAGATAATAGATAATTCATAGACGAAGTGCACCCGTATTCTGGATTTGCATAATTCCATTTTTTTTTAATTAATACGAATTATTTACTCTCGGTCGGTAAAAAGTAAAGCGGGAAATTTCAAATTTTAATTGACTTTAGTATCCCCTTAAGGGGATGCCGGAGTCGCCCGTTTTACCGACATTAGGTTTTTCAAACTTTTCTCTTTAAGGGGATGCCGGAGTCGCCTGTTTTACCGGCATTAAGTTTTTCAAACTTTCCTACTTAAAAAATTAACCAATTGATTTGAAACTTGAAGAGATGATAGAATGATCATAAATAAACCGCGCTCAGCCCAGACATTTTCCAAAAATCAAGTAATATGGAAGCTAGAGAAGAAAATATCTAATTTTTACTAATTTCAATTTAATCCACGAGATGGCGTGATTCTAACTTGGCAATTATGTTTCAAACAAAAAATATTACATTTACGTAATTTATCGGTAATCCCAGGGCTGATTAATTTATGATTATTCTATCATCTCCTAAAATTTCGAGTCATTAACAAATTAACCAATTCACTTGAAACTTTTAGAGATGATAGAATGATCATAAATAGAACGCGCTCAGCCCAGAAATTTCCGAAAACTAAAATAATATAGAAACTAGAGAAGAAAATACAAAATTTTTACTGATTTCAATTCAATCCAAGAGATGGCATAATTCTGACTTAGCAATTATATTTCAAATTAAAAATATTATATTTACGCATTTATTGGTAATTTCAGGGCTGAGTGCGCTTCAATTATGATCATTCTATCATCTCCTAAAATTTCAAGTCAATTGGTTAATTTGTTGAAGAGAAAAGTTTGAAAAACCTTGTGGGTATTTCGATGTAGTAAGGGCGGGAAATTTAAATTTTTAGTGACTCCGACGTCCCCTTAACCCATTAACGCCCCAACAGCCCAAATTTCGAGTAAGTTTTCAACGAGATTATTTCTTATATTATCTGCTTTGTAGATTCTGTTTTCATATATTCCGTTGTGAAATTTCACGCTCTTTCAGAATCCGTAGTTAGAATTACAATTTAACCGCAAGAAAAAAAAATATGGCCGATTTAAAAATAAAAAACGTGAAATTTTTCTAAAAAAATTTTTTCTCTATTTTTTTTCGCAATGATACCGCAAAGGTATCCTCTTATAATTATGATCAGAGGTGATCATGGCAGTTGAAGTTTGACAGGAAATTTTTATATTGATGTTAAACAACCCTATTTTTACAAAAATGCGGCTGAAACAAAGTTTTTTTTGTTTAAACTTCATCGATTTTTTTATCGAAAACTATGGACTTTAGCAAAAAATTCACAAGAACAAAAATGTCTAAGAATTAGTCAAGGAACACTCAAATTTTTT